>CAWUFW010018801.1:0-209049 GCA_963921515.1 Calotriton arnoldi | reverse complement strand
GTGCGCCCTCTAGCGCCCCCCAAGGCCTGAGGCAGGTGTGAAAGGCTACTTCTGTGGGTGGCACAATTGGTGCTGCAGGCCCAATAGTAGCATTTAATTTACAGGCCCTGAGTATATGGTATACCACTTTATAAGGAACTTATAAGTAAATGAAATATGCCACACAGGTGTAAACCAATTACACCATGTCTGGAGGAGAGAACACATGCAATTTAGTACTGGTCAGCAGTGGTAAAGTGCCCAGAGTCCTAAAGCCAACAAAAACGAGGTCAGAAAAATAGGAGGAGGAAGGCAAAAGGTTGGGGTAACCCTGCAAAATGGCCATTTCCAACAGAGCTCAATGCAATTGTTTAACTAATGTCCATGCATAAAGTAAAGACAGCAAAAAGGTACATTATGGAAGATTAGTAGATACATATCCCCTAATGATCTTAAGACAGCTTAAGTGTTTATCATGAAAGATTGAGTAGACGCAGAAGAATGCCAGTTTTTTCGCAAAAAAGAAGAAAATTACAAATACAGCAGAGTGCTGGAAGTCAATTCCACTCTCCGACTCCAAATCGGGATTTAAAATATCACTAGCACATGCAATATGTTCACAGTAAATAGATAAAACTTGAGCTTGACCAAAACCAATCAGCATATGTGTCCGTTTACTGAGCTAGATTGACTTTTTAATCCGTCCCGCAGGAACAGCAAAATTAACCCGTTTCAGATCCTCTTAGCGGTGGATTAGAGCTTCATTGCATTCCCTGATATTACTGTCAAGTAATAAAGTCGTGTTTTGCGTGGTGCACTGTAATAATACACGGGCATTTGCAATATACAACATTTCTGGGTTTACAGCCGTACAATGCAAACATAATGTTTGGTGTATATCGTATTCATGGCCGATTCTCTACTGCATCCTTGAGAATATTTAACTTGAAAATCTTCTCAGTCTTGAGAATACTGGATTTCATGCTGATTACTTGCATTACTAGCATACTAGATTTCGTGTTGCAAGTATAGTGGATTTCACGTTTATTACTATATTACTAGCATACTAGATTTCAAGTTAGTTACTAACATAACTAGCATACTAGATCCTGTGTTGTTGATTACTAGGTTACTAACATGCAAGATTTGGTGCTGATCACTAGATTACCAGTATACTAGGTTTCATGTTGATTGCTAACGGTATTAGCATATTAGATATCGTGTTGATTACTTGATTACTCACATACTAGATTTCATGTTGATTAATAGCATTACTAGCATACTGGGGCCCAGATTTACAAACACTTTGCAATGGATTTGTGTAACTTTTTTAATGCAAACCCAACGCCAAGTGCTGTGGTGGGATTTACAATCTAACGCAAATTGCTTTGAATTGTAACCCAAAGTAATACAAAACTGCGCAATGAGCTGCCTTGCTTTACTTTGCATCAAGGGGGTTTTCCATGGGTGGTGTATGGATGTTCTTATGGAACCACCCATGGGTTTTGACTCAAATCCCTATCTACAAAGTGTTGTAGGCAAGGATTTGCTCTAAAATCCTCCTTGAGGCAGGCGTAAGGATGAGACGTTTTTATTTTTCCTTGTTTTTCCTGCTTTGCATGTGTGCTGCATTCTACAGCACACATACAGGGTGGGAAACACCTTAAAGCATAGTTTTTGTACTGAAAGGCACTGCTTCCAGCAAAAAACCTATGCTTTGCACAACACAGACAGCCTTGCATTGAGGCACAAGGGTGTCTGTGTTGGCGCATGGCAGTCAAAAGTACGCCAGCGCAGGGAGAGAGCAGAACAGAGCCACATCTCAGTACATTTGGCACTGTTCTGCTTTCTCCCTCTTTTTCAATGCAGCGCAGCAACTTTATGTGCGGTCCTTCGTTGCATGATACATAGAAGTTACACAATGCAGGGCAGCAAGAAAAGTTGCTGTGCTGCGTTGCGTGAAAGGGAGAGAGCAGAACAGGGCATATCTACCAAGATGTCACGCTGTTCTGTTCTCTCCCTGTGCTGGCACACCTCTGTCTGTCATGCGTCAATGCAGACACTCTTGTGCCATAGTGCAAGCACAGATTTTGTGTTGTAATTCCTCCTGTGTTAGCCAAGGACACTCGCTGATGGCTTTTTTCTAATAGAAGGAGGCCATCTGTTCCTATATATGCATTTCTTTATTTTGCTGCTCAAATTTTACAGACTTGATTGCATCTTGTTAGAATAAACTTTCCTAGTCCCACGCTTGTCTACAGTCTAATCTCATATAATCCCTTCAGCAAATGTTTAACCATTCCGGTTTCAAAAACCTTCCTCGCTTAGAAAACTCAACAACGAAGCATGGTCTGAGTTTTCACATAAAAGTGAATTTATATTGTATTCATTCTGTTGTTAGCACTTGTAATACATATTAATCTGTAAAAATACTTGCGTTGTGAGGTTTACTGTGAGATTATGATTGCAAAAATTAATTTGTTTCGCCTTGAAATTTCCACAATTCCTCTACTTGTTAGATCAGTTCTCTTACCTGGTCTCAGTGCTCCCTTTAGCTGCTTCGAATGACGAAGTAGCACTTGTGTTTATTGGCGTAGCTAAAGTAGTGAGGGGTTGGTGGTACCTGCTTGTAACATGCTCCTCTGGCATCTTGCAATTAGTATGAGAATGAATCGGATGCTTTGGAAACTGTAGACCAGTAGCGGCTCCTGGTGGGAGTGCTGCCGGGCGGTGACGTGGGGCGGGGGAGGGGCAGGGTGGGGGGTAGTAAACTCTGGAATCTGGCCCAAAAGAGGTAAGTAAACAAATAAACAAATAAAACGAATTTCATTGCGCGCGCTGCATCGCCAAATGCGATGCAGCGCGCGCAACGAATTTCGTTTTATTTATTTATTTGTTTACTTACCTCTTTTGGGCCGTATTCCAGAGTTTACTACCCCCACCCTGCCCTCCCCCGCCCCATGTCACCGCCCGGCAGCACTCCCACCAGGAGCCGCTACTGCTGTAGTCTATTTAAGCAGTGGCATTGCTAGGTTGCCATAGGCCCTAGTGCTAGCAAAGTAACTGCAACCCCTCACTAGAGTGACATCTCAGTCTGTCAGCAGCCCCGACACTCCTCAATAGGAAGCAGCAGAGTTTGGACAGATGGTGACATAGAAAGCACAGGTTGAGTATCTGGTGCATCAGTCCACTAGTGCAATTCAGACCTCTTGAAGGAAACTACACTGAAGACTCATGGGCCTATTTACGCCATGGTTTGTGTTTCTCTTGCACCACACAATGTGGTGCAAGAGTGACGCAAACTTTAAGTCAGATTTATGAAGCCACGAAAGGGCCACTTTGCATGTCCCTAAGTGGCTCCATAAATCTGGAGTAAGGCAACGCAGCGCAAATTGCTGCGTTGCCTTACACTGCCTTAGGAAGGTGTTCCATGGGCATTGAGTGGGTGTTCCCACACAACTCCCATTGTTTTTGATACATTCCTAGGTTTACCAGAACTGTTAAACCTGACAATGCACCAAAAAGACTTTGCCTTCCCAGGAGAGGCGTAATGTGGAGAAATATCTTTATTTCTCCTCGTAACTTCCTCTTTCTATGTGTGCTGCATTCTGCAGCAGACCTAGATAGAGGAATATTTCTCTCAGGATTATTTTTGAGCAGGAAGGTGCCCCTTCCTGCACAAAAACAATCCTGCATGCAACACAAGCACCCTTGCACTATGGTGCAAGGCTGCCTGCGTTGGCGCCAGACTGCTAAAAGGCCAGCGCATACCTGCCCTTTCTCTGTCACACAGTGCAGCACAGCAAGGTGACTTGCTGCGCTGCACTGCATGACTATTTCATTAATAGGCCCCTGAATGTCTCTTGAGGTTATCTAATTTCCCATCAGTCACACTTAGACCAGCACTGCAGACTATGTGAGTCTGGTCTTTGTAGACGTTTGCAAGAAGGAATAATGGCATCAAAACTAAGTCCCACTTGTCTTCTAAAAAACAAGGTGGTGGTTTTCTTTGTACTACCAGCATATGCTAAAATAAAAGTAAGAAAAAAATAAACAAAAACTAAAGAAAAAAATATTCCAACTAGATATGTGGGGTGTTGTTTCAATAAAAAAATTTAAGTATAACTACGCACTGATCTGCCGTCTTGGAACAGTAAAAAATGATAAATTATGCAGAACATAATTTCAAGATGGTGGCATGGTTTTAAAGCTTGCAGCAGTGAGGCCTGCTACTCTACATAAGAAAATTGTGGTCCAGTAGCAATGGCAGTGGAGATTCTGGTACTCTCACTACCTTACATCCTAAAGACCATCAGTTGTCTACTAGGCAGAGCCAAACATTGGCAACAAAGCCAGTGGCTGTAGAGAGCTGTATCACTGCCCACTTGTATGTATAGTGTTCTGAAGCACTGAACTAATATGTGAATGGCACTCTGATGAATAACTGTAGTGGGCTTACCTAAAGCCCATTTTCTCTAAGCAGGATTATGTATCATGATATATTTTTTAGAAAACATGAGGCTGGTGAGGCAGCTAAAACAATCTTTTGGTCAGACCTAAAACACAAAGAACACAATGGAGCTCAGGAGCAGGAGAACAGGGGATCCTTGGCTCACACACATAAGAGATACATCACTGGTCAAGAACATCACAATCTTTCCTGAAAGACATGTAACAAGTGTGGTAGTGCAAGTTTCCTTCTAAGATATGAAACAAGTGTGGAACTGCTGTTCCAGGCAGTACAAGATTCCTTCAAAGGCATGGAACAAGTATGCTACTACAGGAACAGTCAGAGCAAACGTCCTTTAAAGACATGGAACAAATATGGTACCGCGGGGCTGGTGCAAGCTTCATTCAAAGATATGAAACAAGTGTGGTCCTGCAGGGGTAATTGAATATTACTTCACAGATATAGAACAAGTGTAGTACTCAGAGCAAGCTTGCTTTAAAGACATCGAGCAAGTGTGGTACTGCAAGCCAGCCAATGTAAGATTCCTTCAAAGACATGGAATAAGTGTGGTATTGCAGGGCCACTGCAAACTTCCTTCAAAGACATGGAACAATTGGGACACTGAGCAGCACCATTTAACACCTCCCTTAGTTAGAATGAACAAGCAGCATTTCATATGTGGTACAAGAGTAAGGAACTGAACTGGAGTGTGTGAGTTTAAGCTTAACTCAAATGCATAGACGGATTTCCACACGCAAAACAGGTATAGCAAGGGGCAGGAGTACATGTTTCCCTTACACCCATAGACCACATGCCTATCAGCTCAGAAACAATGTAAGGTTCCCTCCTATGCACAGAGCATGGACAGCATTGGCAGAAGCAGTTCAAGCCTCTATGTAAATACACACACATAATGTACAGCATTTGACAGCAGTCTAACACCCCCTCACATGCAGAACAGGTACAAGATGGTCATCAGCAATGCAAGGTAAGATATCCTCACATACAAAACAGGTATCACACTGGCAGCAGAATCAATGCTCATTGCAAGCACAGAATACTCAGAGTAAAGTAGAGAGGTGAGTGAGAAAATTAATGCTCAAGCTAGATGTTAGACTCTGTTTCAGCTTGAGGTACACTTGAGCCCTCAAGCCCAAAATAAGCAGAGCTTTCTTGAATATCCTCCCACACTCTAAACTCATGTACCAAGAATAAAAGACAAAGCATTACATTTTGATGTCAAACAGAATTGACAAAGGGTTATTGTAAGAAACTGGGTTACTTTATGAGGTGGGAGTGAGACCATACTCAATCAGGAGCCACTATCCTTGTCAGGGTGATGACACAAGCAAACCCTAAATTAACCTGTGCTAAACCCTCTGGCAGCTTGGCACGGAGCAGTCAGGCTTAACATAGAGGTAATTTGCAAAGTATTTATGCAGCACTTCAACCAGTAATAAAGTGAAAACACAACACAAGAAAAATTTCACACCAGTTTAGAAAAATAGAGTAAATTTGAATAAATAAACCTAGACCAAATCAACAAACATCCAATCAGTAGAACCGGATATATGCAATTTTAAAGACTTCAGTAAATATAGAGCCAAAAGCACAAAGCGCGAACTGTGGATATCAGGTCACGCTAGAGTGGTAGGAAGTCAAATGTTCTGGCCGACCGCAATGTAAAAGTCTGCAGGCACCAAATGGTTAGGACAAGAAAATGCAAACTTTCTAAAAGTGCATTTGTAGAATTGGGACTACAAATCAGACTTTACCATTAAAGAGGGCTTTTAATTACAATTCTTTAGACACCAAACTCGGCTTGTCTACCTGCTCTGAACTGGAAGTTACAGCTTATTAAATGTAATAAGGTAACTCTAATGTTATCCTATGGGAGAGGTAGGCCTTGCAGTAGTGAAAAACGACTTTAAGAGTTTTTCACTACCTGGACATGTAAAACTTAAGAGAACATGTTGTACTTTTTAAATACACTGTACCCTGCCCTCGAGGCTGTTCAGGGCCGAAACATTGGGGTGGCATGTATATATTAAAAAGGAAGGTTTAGGCCTGGCAAAAGGTTTATTTTGCCAGATCGAAATGGCAGTTTACAACTGCACACACAGGCTGCAGTGGCAGGCCTGAGACTTGTTTAAAGTGCTACTAAAGTGGGTGGCACAATCAGTGCAGCAGACCAACTAATAGCATTTAATTTACAGGCCTAGAGTACAGACAGTACCACTTTACTAGGGGCTTACAGGTAAATTAAATGTGCCAATTGGGTGTAAGTGAATTCCACCATGTTTTAAAGAGAGAGCACAAGCACTTTAACACTGGTTAGCAGTGGCAAAGCATGCAAAGTCCTGAAAGTCAACAGAAATGGGTTCAGAAAACAGAAAGGTGAAGGCAAAAAGTTTGGGGATGACCCTGCAAAAATAGGGCAAGTCCAGATGATACCAATCTTGTGGCTGAATTACACAATGTGAACCTAGAAAACCTTGAAATATCTGAAGATGTGTGCTGTACAACGATTTCACTTGTGTTTAACTTAATATTGTGTTGCCCTGTGAAAAAGATGATCATTGCACTAGCGGCTCCTCCGCTAAGGTAGAGGAGCGTCGCCCCACTGCTTTTTAGCTGTGAAATAAAGGACAAATAAAGTGATAATAACTCGAGGTTATTATCATTTTATTTGTTCCTGCTGCGGCGTCTCTGCGGGGCGGGCTGGACTGCTCTGCTCTCAGAGCAGGGGGAGGAGTGGTAGGCACACTCTGTAAGTGTGCATGGATGTTCGGCCGACTGTCTTGGGCGGCTAAACATTCATGCCCACTTTGCATGTTCTCCACTCAGGCTGCATTACAGCCTGGTTGGAGAACATGCCCAGACTCCCACTGACTGGCTGCGCATCAAACCACGGCGCTCAGACCAATCACAACGCTGCATTGTAGCATTGTGATTGGCAATGGGGAGCCTGGTTGTGCTTCCTGTTCCGGCTGGAGCAGGGACAACGGAGGAGAGACTGGCTGGAGTGAGGGATTACGGAGGAGAGACGCGGCAAGGAAGCAACTAGAATGTAAGTTCTTTCTTTTCCCTTTTTTTTACACCTGCTTCCCCTGTCTGTCCCCCCCACCCCCTGCCACCTGCCCGCCTCCCCCGATCCGTGCCAGCCGCCACTGGATCATTGCCCATATCTAGAGTGCACCTGAACACTGACTTGCCTTTTAGTTTACTAATTGCATTGTGCTCAGAGTGGGCTCTGGGGGTATAAATGTTTTAATAAACACCTCTTAATGCAGTGATATAAACTGATGTACTAAGGTTAAACGCTTTTCAAAGAAATTTACTTTTTTATATTTTGAAGACACTTTTTCATATTTTTACATAATGTTTGTTGCATGATTTCCATGGCAAATGTTTCCATGGCTCAGCTCGTGCCTGGGCTCTTAGAGCCAAGATGGGGTGTTAGAGCCAAGACAGACATTTAACTTGGTTCTCCCTGTTAATTTATTGGCTTGCCCACCTCTGCTCTAGTACTGTGTATAATAGTTACTCAAGTTCCCCCTCACTCGGCTCTTGCTCTGGGGAGCAACATTTTGTTTTCTGAGATTCTGGATGGCTACCACGGGTCTCAAAAAGATAACTATTCTTATTTCTGGTTTTTAATAAGGAAGAATTGTGCATTGGTGACCTTAAAAAATAATTTTAAAGTTACCTGTGCATTTTATTTTGCATAAAATGAAACAAACAATGCACAAATCATCCATTTTACCAGTTCCAGCACTCTGTCCTAACTATGTCAATGTTTTTATAGTAACTGCTTTTATCTGCACTCTACCCGTCATGCTTAACGCAGTGATTACTGTGAATATCTTGTCCTCAGAAGCCACCGAGCAGCATGGTCATATCTTTTCCTTTGACTCGTCTGGCGCCAGGCAGCCAGGCCGAATGGAACTCTCTGCATTTACAAAAGTGAGGATGCTTGCTGCTTTGCCATTCACTGCACGCACAATGAGGCCTTTGCAGTGCCCCCTTAGGTGCATCAGTAGATTCTGCTGCTCAAAGTATGACTCCTGTAACTGATTGAATCAGATGTAGCTAACAGAAATCTCCCAGTGTTTTAAGAGCTCTGGTGGCCATAGTAGGCAGTGGTGCTGGACTAATTTTCAGACTAGTGGTGCTGCCATCAATGTTACATCACTGAACTCATAGGGATTCTGAGAAATCCAAGCATCACACAAAGAACAAGTCTCCCAAATGAGCCACATCCATTCAGCGGGAGAGTGGTAACTGTATAGTATGTAGATGGTGTTGCATTTAGCAGCACACATTCACAAATAAACTACTAAAGCATGGTGTGGTAGCCACTGTCATTTACAGACAGCACATTTTCCTTTGAAATGACCTCTAAATGTGCGCTGGCATACAATTGTACTGTTAAAACTATATAGCGCACAAATAATAATGTGTGGAAATCGGGTTTCAGCTAATATTTGTCATTTGCGCATCACCAAGTAGAGTGTCTTGATTTTTTTGATTCTATTAAAATCTTTGTTTCGATCAAAATTTAGAATTGGAAAAAGTGGTACATTTGTGCTTTCTTGTTTATTTATTTTGAAATATTTGTACAGCTCATTTATAGGTATTTCAATTTTGTCCTACAGCCTTCCCTTTCACATCAGAACCTGGGTATGTATGATATATAAAGAAGTGGTTCTGTCGGGAACAGAACCACTTCTTTATATTCCCTTTCACATCAGCAAGATTTTCACATTGATAACTTTAAAAAGTCTCACACTGTGCAGTATTCAAAAGGAAATTAAACACCAGTCTCCATGTTAAAAGAGTAAGCTCCAATTTGTCAGAAAACTAGACTGACATTTGACCTGTGTCTGGGAACGTACAGCAAATGTGACAAGATAAGAACAAAATGTAAAGTCCTTTTTAATGCTCATTCACCTTTGGAACTCCCACACCCCTACTGCTAGCACCTATGCTAGTAGGTGCCCTCTCAGGGCTCAAGGGGCTTTGTGGTTGGGCCCTCTCCCACCTCTGGGCCCCGGTGCATTGCACCTGCTGCACCACTGGTAGCTACACCCCTGTGTTTACAATGAAAATCAGCACGCCACAACACTGTTTCCTGTGTTGCTAGAGCTGGTCCAGTTTTTGGCTGCTGTTTTTATCAGTGTCCTGGAATTTCTGCTCTTGTTTGCTAGTCCTGACTTTGCCTGTGTCCAGAGTTTCTTCCTCTCAGGAGCCTTTTAGAAACTCTCTTCAACTGGATGAGCTTTGATAAAATTAATCCTGTACTCCTGAACCGCACAGACCTTCACTTGCCAGTGATCTAATATAATGCCCTGTTCAATCTCAGTAAATATTTCAAAGAATTAGTTAAAATACCTTAAACTCTTATTTTTTGCTCACCAAAAGTGTGTTTGCCAGTTTTCCCCCAAAAGCCAAAGTGATGGTTTCTAAGTGTGGGTCTCCGTTTAAGCCAATACCTAGATTGTGCTTCAAAGTACAAGACTGTGGCCAAATGAGTAAGATTGTAGGTGCCTTTCTGTCAATGTATGACACCATCCTCTGTCAATCCCAATGCACTTCACAGAGAGATACCTGAAATGAAGAAACTAGAATGAGGGGCAACGCTGATGATAGGTGTTAGACCTGGCATCCTTGGTGTGGTTTCCCCTGTCTTTTTTGCTCTACCTCCTTTTTTTTTTTACTGTATGGGGGACTTCGTTTGTGCTGTTTTTTTTTTTTTTTTTTAACTCTGGGCCCTTTACCACTGCTGATTTGTGCTAAGGTGCAAGTACTTTCTATGTAAATTGTGATTATGATTATTTATTCATGATTGGCATATTTGATTTACTGGTAAGTCCCTAGTAAAGTGCACTGTGTGTGCCCTGGGCCTGTAAATCAATTACTACTAGTGCGCCTGCAGCACTGATTGTGCCACCCACTTGAGTAGCTCTGCAAACATGTGTCAGGCCTGCCACTGCAGTGTCTGCCAGTTCAGTTTTAAACTGCCATGTCGACCTGGCAAGGGTGCCCACTTGCCAGGCCCAAACCTTCCCCTTTATTACATATAGGGCATCCCTAAGGTAGCCTCATGGGCAGGATGCAGTGTATGTTAAAGGTAGGACAGGTACTGGGGTGTTTTACATGTCCTGATTGTGAAATACTGCTAAGTGCATTTTTACTATTGCAAGGAATATCTCTCCCAAAGATTATCATTGGAGCTGCCTTGTAATATCTTACAAGTGTAACTTTCAATTGGGAATAGAGATTTGGAGTTTAGGTTCCCTGGACTCAGAATTTAAAACCACATCTTTATGTGAAGGTGGTTTTTAAATTGTGTGTTTGAAAATGCCACTTTTAGAAATTGGGTATTTTCTAGCTTTACCATCCTGTGCCTCTGCCTGGCTGTAGAATCCACATCTGGTTTAGACTGACAGTTGGGCTGTTTGTGCATTCACTCTAGATAGTCACACAAAGGGAGCTGAGTTGGCCATGCATATCCTGATTGCCCATCACCAGGTTGATGGGCTTTCCTGAGCTAGAGTGGTGGGAGGAGTTGTCACTGGCACCTGACTAGAGCTGTGCCTGCCCTCTCAAAATGCTGTCTCCAGCCCTCTGTAGTGTGTCTGGAGCCAGGACAGGGCAAGACAGGATCTCTGCACCACAAAGATTATCCGTTGAAGTATGCCTACTTCAAAAGCAAAGTGGGGTATTGGACCTGTAACCCCACATTTCTAGAACACTTCTGGATCAAGAGGAGACTCTGCAAAGAAGAAGACCTGGAAAAGCTGTCGGAGGAGAACTGTAATTTCTTATCCTGCTTATTAAGGTTCTCCAAGGGCTTGTGTGTGCTTGTCTCCTGTTGGAAGTCTCAGGGACATCTTCATCTGCAACTCCACTGAACTCCTCTACTGGGAGTTCTGACCTGCCAAGTGGTGCCAATTCCAGTTCTGGACCCTTGGAGGTGGGTTTGCTGCTTCAAAAACGGAAAATCCACACATCGCCCTTCAGCGCCTGTTTTTCCTGTCGCAAGCTTGCCATACGGTTGAAAAACCATTGCATCGCAGTGGTGAGGCTGAAGAATGGAGGCAGCGCCTGTCGCGCGGCTGGAAATCAGCGCAGCCCGAGTCCTGAGCACCGTGACTCCGATGTCCGAGACCCCCGCTCCAACTTCGCGCAGGCCTTTCTGTGCGGCTGAAGGAATCGACGTATCACCTGTCCACGGCTGTGAAAATTGACACAGCGTCCATTTGCATCGACCCAGTGCGCCTGAATTATCCACTCATCGCACCTGTGCGCCAAGTCTCCAGTGATGCCGTAAAGACCCAAGGCTGTGTGTTCGGAATTCAACGCATTGATCCGGCTTGCAGTAAGGAATCGACACAACACTTCTCCTGCGTGCAGCAGAACTGACGCCTCCATTCACCTGGACTCAAGAATCGACGCATCGCTTGGGCTTTCCGACGCTTCCCTCCTCTGCGGCTGTTTTTCATCTCGGATTTTGCAGCATCAAAGGTACTTTGTGCTAAAATCAACACATCTATAGAGTTCTATGGACAAACTTGCTTAAACCTTTAAAAAATGATATCTTTGCTTATGTATGTTGGATGTGTGATGTTCAGGTCTTGTTTAGTTTAGATAGAGATTGGTTATTTTTCTAAACTGGTGTGGTGTTCATTTGTAATGTTTCTTTGTGTTTTATGTACACATGCTTTACACATTGCCTCTGAGATAGGCCTGATTGCTCGTGCCAAGCTACCAAGGGGGTGAGCAGGAGTTATCTTGGGTTGGCATACCACTGCCAACTAGAGACTCTCATTTAGGTTGTCCTTCAATTACCTTCTCAGAGAAAAAGCCACCCACTTCTTGATAGCCATTGAATATTTATTAATGGTTTAGAAGCATATTTTCCTGTCATCCAGGCTGAACAGCTGTGGGATGGATTTCTGCCCTAGGCGAAGATGGACCACCACTCTGGAGCTTTATGTGAGAATCCAAGCTGACAATCAGTGTGACTGATAGGCTTTACTGGTGCAAGCCTGCATTCTGTTCAGAAGGAAATGAGCCACCTGCACACAGGATGCCCTGAAGCCCAGAGGCTCTACCTGACTCCATTTACTTCAAGTAATTGGATCAGCTATAAGCACTCCAGGATGACAGAAGATGAATGACTGATAAACATTAGAAGAGACATGCTGTAGCTTGAGCCCTGGCTTCTCCGCAGCTAACATTTTTTCTTTTGTGTGACTTCAGGGGATTCCAAAGGTTTTGGTGAGACTGCAGGGGATTTGTGATGAAAGGTGGTGAACAGTGAGCATACTTCAAGCTCAAGGACACATTGGCTTAGTATATTGTGGAGTCTGTGTTCCTCCAACAATACAAGTGACGTTTTGATGGCAAGTGCATTGCCTTGTTTATTGGGAGAGGTGAAATGTTGATAGGGTAATCATCAGGACCAGCAAGAGGTGGTAGTTGGCAGAATCAATTTGTAGTCTATGCCACAATGCAAGAAGCTGCTGCTGTGCCATAAAGCTTCTAAGTGGGATTTTTAGCAGTAGACAGTGTCCACTTCATAGATTATTACCCTACTTGCATACACCTCAAATCTGTTTTATTTGACCCATAGTCCCAGTGGTAGCATGAGAAGGTTGTGAGAGGAGGTCCTGCAGCCCTATTCTCTCACTCTGGATAGGCAATGGTTAGTAGGGAGAGATGGCAAGACAGCTGTCCACTCACGTCCATTTTCCTTAAACCTGTAGAGACATTCGCTGGAGCAACATCACTCATATCTGTGTTCAATCAGATCACTTTCCACTGGCAAGCAATGTGGAAAGAGGAATGGTAATGAGAGAGAGAGAGAGAGAGAGAGAGAGAGAGAGAGAGAGAGAGAGAGAGAGAGAGAGAGAGAGAACGGAAGCAACAGTTGGTAAGGGTTTGTTCGTTGTGCCTTTCTAGTGATCTCTCAAGTACTTTTTGGCACAAGGTGATGATATACATAGATAAATCACAATTACCCTTAATTACTAAAATTGCAATGCGATGTAAAAGCCAGCATCAATTTACTAACCATTTTAAAGGCTTGTGTGTACAGCACTAAACCATATTTTTTCATTTGACCACCTACAAAACCGTTATTAGTCTGTTAACTCAGTACAATGATAACACTCACATTACACATGACTTTTTCTACATCTGGCTCAAAGACTGTGGGGTCGATTCCGATTCGGGCCGGAAAAAGCACCGACCGACTCGGATCCGGAAATAATACCGACCGACACGTACCTGTGGCGCCCGACACGACAAGTACGATGCAAGGCGTGAAAAATCCGACCGACACGTACCGAAACCAAGTCGACCGACCGAGCCGCACGGAAAACAGCAATCCGGCCGGAAAAAGACGCAAATCGAACCGACCGACACGCACCCGGAACAAATCCGACCGAAACGTACACGCGAACTCCAAACCGCAAAGTACGATGCAAGGCGCGAAAACCACGAGCGAGTCGGACAGAGGCCAAGCCGCACGACTGACACGCATACAAAACCGAGCCGAAGCAACACAAAACACCGCGACCGACGCGTACGCAGCATAGAAAACTGCACAAACACAGCGTGAACGAAACGGAGAAGACCGTACGAGACAAATGCAGGGTCCGACTCGGTCACAAGAACGTTTCCAACATACACAAACAGCACAAAGGAAAAATCACCCAAAAAAAGGCCAAACAAGCAATTACCAAGCCAATAAATACTGGGGGGTGGGGACAGAGAACAAAGACACACCCACAACTCCACCTATATAAAGGACACAAATCACAACCATGAGCCTTTGCAAATGCCATTCCACTGCCAGCACCCAAGAGAAAGCAACCACACACCCACAGCTCATCCCTCACACAAGCCACACACCATCAGCACACCAACAAATACCTACCTCACATACACCCAGCAAAACACACACTCACACACCCTCACCTGCACACCAACACACACATCACTCACCATCACCACCCATCACCATGCCCCCAAGAAGAATCCCAAGTTCCTAGATTGTGAATTGGAAGTCATGGTAGACGAGATCCTCAGGGTAGAGCCACAGCTGTTTGGCACACTGGTCCAACAGACCCCCATCTCCCAGAAAACCAAGATGTGGGAGAGGATCATCAACAGGGTGAACGCACAATCACCATGTCGGCGCACAAAGAGCGACATCCAGAACAGGTGGTATGACGTGCGCAGGAGGGTACGGGACCTGCTGAAGAAAGACTACATCAACAGCCAATACACCGGCAGTGGCCCTCCTGCCAAGCCAATATACCTCAGGCCCTGGGAGGAGAAGGTGCGGGCCATCCTTCCGCCAGTGAGCGTATATGGACTAGAGGACATCCCAGAGCCTGGTGAGTACACAACAAATGTACACAATATACTGCCACAAAACACACACATCACTGTCAAGGGGAGAGTCAAACCATGCACTCATAGCAATTACACAGCAACCAGAACAGAATCATCCCAAAATGTGTATGTCAGTCAGATAAACACAACACATGCCATCAAAAAGTCACATCCAACTGTGCCAACACATGTACAAACACAACTACAACTACAGCTAGGCAGTGGCACAAATAGAACTAACAAACACATCCAGACATGTAGCCACCACAACAACACCAACACACAGTGAAGACCACTCAAAGGAAGGAATTCTGTGTATGCTGGCCAAGTCAGTGTAGCCAATAGCATCATGGGAGTTGCAGTCACACATATTGCCCCCCACAACTGTCCCATCAACACCACCCTGAACCATGCTCACATCACAGGGAGTGGAGAAGGACTCACAAGATGGCTGACACTGGCTACTGCTGTGGGGAGCACAAGGCCCTGCTGGCAACTGTGCACCAACAAACAGCAGGACACCACTGACTGACATCCTGAGAGACAACTTACACTCCCTGCAATGCAAGCACGTTCCATGGTGGGATATCTGGCTAGCTGGGTGGGAAGGAGGACTTGCAGCACTGACCATAGTCACAAGCACCTCCCCTCACACACACCCCAACACAAACTCCACAGAACCCACCTGGTAGAATGCAATGCCCCCATCCTAACACAAGATCCCACAAAGAACCACCACCCTGGGTTATGTTGTGTGAAGCACAGGGACACTCTTGGGACTTTTAGCCAAACAACTGCCAGGACAACACTCCCAGCCATCCTGTCAGCACAGCCAGCCCACCCCACAGGGAAGCAGAGTCAAAAGGAAGGAAGCATGGGCATGCTGGGAAGGGGGGTGGAGGCAATAGCATGATGGGAGTCGTAGTCACTGATATTGGTCACCCCCACAACTGTCCCATCAACACCACCCTGAACCATGCTCCCATCACAGGAAGTAGAGAAGGACTCACAAGATGGCTGACACTGGCTACTGCTGTGGGGAGCACAAGGCCCTGATGGCAACTGTGCACCAACAAACAGCAGGACACCACTGACTGACATCCTGAGAGACAACTTACACTCCCTGCAATGCAAGCACGTTCCATGGTGGGATATCTGGCTAGCTGGGTGGGAAGGAGGACTTGCAGCACTGACCATAGTCACAAGCACCTCCCATCACACACACCCCAACACAAACTCCACAGAACCCACCTGGTAGAATGCAATGCCCCCCATCCTAACACAAGATCCCACAAAGAACCACCACCCTGGGTTATGTTGTGTGAAGCACAGGGACACTCTTGGGACTTTTAGCCAAACAACTGCCAGGACAACACTCCCAGCCATCCTGTCAGAACAGCCAGTCCACCCCACAGGGAAGCAGAGTCAAAAGGAAGGAAGCATGGGCATGCTGGGAAGGGGGTGGAGGCAATAGCATGATGGGAGTCGTAGTCACTGATATTGGTCACCCCCACAACTGTCCCATCAACACCACCCTGAACCATGCTCACATCACAGGAAGTGGAGAAGGACTCACAAGATGGCTGACACTGGCTACTGCTGTGGGGAGCACAAGGCCCTGCTGGCAACTGTGCACCAACAAACAGCAGGACACCACTGACTGACATCCTGAGAGACAACTTACACTCCCTGCAATGCAAGCACGTTCCATGGTGGGATATCTAGCTAGCTGGGTGGGAAGGAGGACTTGCAGCACTGACCATAGTCACAAGCACCTCCCCTCACACACACCCCAACACAAACTCAACAGAACCCACCTGGCAGAATGCAATGCCCCCCATCCTAACACAAGATCCCACAAAGAACCACCACCCTGGGTTATGTTGTGTGAAGCACAGGGACACTCTTGGGACTTTTAGCCAAACAACTGCCAGGACAACACTCCCAGCCATCCTGTCAGCACAGGCAGCCCACCCACAGGGAAGCAGAGTCAAAAGGAAGGAAGCATGGGCATGCTGGGAAGGGGGGAGGAGGCAATAGCATGATGGGAGTCGTAGTCACAGCTCTACATCCCCCACCACATGGCCCAGCAAGCTCACACTCACGCATGCACATCCCACAGAGAGTGGAAAGGCCCATCAAAGATGTCTGACACTGTTGCTGTGTCGTGGGGAGCACAAGGGCATGCTGGGTACTGCACACCAACCAACAGCAGGACACCACTGTCAGCCATCTTGCCATTGCTCTCACACCCACACACACTGAACTCCCCACAAAAGCAAGTAAGTATGGGAATGCTGGGAAGTGGGGTGGAGGCAATAGCATGATGGGAGTCGTAGTCACAGACATAGCTTACCCCCACAACTTCCCATCAACACCACCCTGAACCATGCTCACATCACAGGGAGTGGAGAAGGACTCACAAGATGGCTGACACTGGCTACTGCTGTGGGGAGCACAATGCCCTGCTGGCAACTGTGCACCAACAAACAGCAGGACACCACTGACTGACATCCTGAGAGACAACTTCCACTCCCTGCAACGCAAGCACGTTCCATGGTGGGATAACTGACTGGCTGGGTGGGTGGGAAGGAGGGCCGGCTGTCAACCAAACACAACCAATGCAGACCATGTTCACACCCCAGAAAATACATAGAAATGGCCAAATAATGCAGGACAATGTGCCACACCAATATCAACCCCTGACTGTGACGACTTAGGACAATGCAATGTACAGGCCCGCACCCAGAGGCACAGTCACAACTGTCATGTGTGTCAACCATTGATGCCTGCAGAAACATAACATACATTGTTTGTGTCTCCCAAAAATAGGTGATGATGGGGACACAGCAGCAGACGCTGAGGAGTCCCAGTCCCAGGCTCAAGAGGATGCGGAGCTCACTGGCGTCGTACAGCCTCTGTCCTCCTCGGACGATGAAGACCAACCTGGCACATCCGGTGCAAGTCAACATGCAGCACCAGCAGGACCACCAGCTGCAGCACCAGCAGGACCACCAGCTGCACCCCCTGCACCCACCCCTCCAACGACTGTCACCACAAATACCATCCCTGCCAACATGGACAGAACAAGGAGCAACACCAGCACAGGGACCCTGGACCAACCTGGGGCCATGGACACCACCACCACCACCAACCCCCAAGGTGGACCAGGGTTATCTGTGCGTGCCACTGCACACACTGCACATGTCAGCAGGGGTGGTGGGAGGGGTGGGAGACAGAGGTCGCTGCTTGCAGACGTTGCTGGTGTGCATGATGACCCACAACTGGCATGCATAGCTGATGCGTACCAGTCCAGCACCGGAGAGCTCAGCCAGGTAGTGGGGCTCCTCAGAGACATGAAACAGCAGCAGGCTGCCCATCATGCCCGCTTGGACTCTCACATGTCCCACGTGGAGTCACACATGTCCCGCGTGGACTCACACATGTCCCGCGTGGAGTCCAAGTGGGATGCACTGCATGAGATGACGGCGGTGCACAGGGACATTTTACAATGCCTCCGCCAGATGAACAGCAACCAGTCCACACCTCCCTGTGTGCCAACAACATCTGGTGCCGAACAAACTGCAACTGCCACAGGGAGGGAGGAGGACTCTGGCGGAGAGTCCCCTGCACCGCAGCAGCCTGTACTTGAGGGCCCCCCCAAGAAGAGGGGTCGTCCGAGGAGGGAAAAGTGAGAGGCCGATGGCCAAGCGCAACTCCCAGGAAGCCTGAACCTGTTCTGGATGTTCGCCTTTGTGCACAGACTGTTCACCCTGTTGACGGCAACACTACTCCCACACATTGCATGGGGAGTACAAGTTGGACCAATGTGTCAGACAACTGTGGCCCCGATACTGGGGATCCTGTCTACCAGGACTTTCAATTCACCTAGGAACTTCGGATTGCAAGATTTATGTACAGCACTACCCATCCTATGCACTATTAACACAAATGTATCACAATAAACACACTAATACACCATACTTGCCTCTGTCGTGATTCCAACGTGGGTGCTGTTATGGGGATGATGAACTGCAAAATTACACTGTGTATGCAAACTGCAACAGCAAGGACAACACAGGCATGTGAGTAAAGGCAACGTGACACATATGAGGGAGACACACCACCAGGGCTACACAACACATACACACCTAGGCCATCTGACTCATTGCCTACACTGATGTTGCCAGGGAAGACGGTGCAATGCACAGACACCACACCCATTCCCAGTTGTAGTCAAGTAGCCCACAGGTGCAGTAAGCAAATGGCAGTCAAATGTGTGACCACAGACAACGCACATCACAAAGTGAAGCACAGGTTTATTACACAGTTGCAACATGTCGTAACCACTACAGATGCAAGGTAATCCCACCTGGCAGCGGGCACACAGTCAACAACTGTAGACGGAAGGAAGTCCATGGGTGTGGCGCACATCACCTGTAGGGACACAACAGCTACCAGCCTGGATGTGCAATCACGTCGTCGGTGGACACAGTTGACCAAACGAATCTGAAAGTACCCTGTGAAGGACAGAAATGACACACAGTCAAAAGCAATGGAGTACAGGACAGAACAGCAAAACTCATGCACAATACATGTTACAAGATACCCACCCAGAACCAAGTTAGCATGTCAACACTGTTGGGGAGTACAGCCCACCTGTTAGCACACATCGCAACACACATCCAGTCAAGTAGCCCAAGGACACACTCCAACAGCACCAGAGCACCACCCACACATCATGCCAACTCACATCATTGACATGACACCTCAGGATACTCACATTCAGCTAAAGACGTTGGTGATGAGCTGTGTGCGGACATCACCATCATCATCATCATCATCGTCGTCACTAGCATCGTGGTCCAGGCCAGGATCCTCCACAGGTGGCGGATGTTGGTCATTGTCATCCTGGATGAGAGGCAACTCCTTCCGCACTGCCAGGTTGTGGAGCATGCAGCAGACGATGATAATCTTGCACACTTTCGCAGGGGCATATGGGAGGGACCCTCCGGTCTTGTCCAGGCAGCGGAAGCGGCTCTTCAGGAGACCAAATGTCCGCTCAATCACTCTCCTGGTCCGACCATGTGCCTCATTGTAGCACATCTGGGCTGGTGTCACAGGGTTCCTGAGGGGTGTCAGCAACCACGACATGTTGGGGTATCCCGAGTCACCTACGGACAGACAAGTGCACATTAGCTGACTTGGAAAAGTGGGCGGAATACTACAGATCAGATCACACACAATGGCACAAAGTCAGTACACATCGACAAGCCAGGCACGCTGGTTCTGCATCTGTGCCATCATCCTGGGGATGCGACTACTCCTCATCACAAAGGCATCGTGTGCTGAACCAGGGAAACGGGCACACACGTGTGTGATGGTCATGTCTGCAAGACACACCACCAGTGCATTGACCGAGTGGTAGTGCTTGTGGTTCCTGTAGGCCTGCTCCTGGGCCTGTGGTGGTACCAAAGCCACATGTGTCCCATCAATGGAGCCAATGACATGCGGCATCCTCCCAGGGCATAAAAGTCACTCTTCACGTCAGTGAGTCGTCGCAGTCTAGGGAAATAGATGTACCGGTTCAGGAATAGCAACATTGCCGCCAAAACATCGCGGAGCACACGGCTCAACATGGTCTGTGACATCCCACCAGCAGTCGCCACAGTATGTTGGAAGGTACCGGTGGCAAAGAAGTGTAGGGCTGCCATCACCTTCACCTTGGGGGTCAGCGCTGTAGGATACGGCCGGCCAGGCTGCAAATGTGGGGACAACTGCACTGCCAAATCCTCAATCAGCTGCCTGGTGAAGCGGTACCGTCGGATGCTGTCCCGTTCCACCATCTTTGCCAGGTCTGGGAATGGTCGATGGACAGCAGGAGCCCTGCAGTGCAGAGGAGAAGTAAGCAAGATTGTCAGTCACCCCACATATGCGGCATTGAACACACTCAAGATCCCAACATACATCATTATGAGGCACAACTACATGAAGTGTGCAGTTCCGGAAGGACATGTATGGTACATACATGGCCAACATCTGTCAACACAGTCCAACAGGTGGCATCAATTAGTCCCAGGTTGGCCCATTGGATATCATGAGGCCGTGTCACAGTTCCCATCTCCTGCTGCCGTGTCACAATAACCCCCACAGTGACATGTGAGGACAGATGTGCCCCAGGCACCACAGCTCAACGACAGGTACATTCCCAGGGACCCTGTATTGCCACATGGACACTGGCATTACATGGAGTATCGTGTATACACCACAGCAAAACAACCATGACCCCCACAGGTAGTGGCCCCACTTGCCACGGCAGGACAGACATGGACGTCTGTGACACCACACACGCACAACATCAAAGTCCATGCACACACAACCTGGATGTGGAGACTGTCTCCCATTGTGCACATGAAATCAGAGACATTGTAAACACTACATGCACAAAGACTGTGGAGGACCATCACTATTGTGCCACTGGGACACCCTGGCTCAAACATACCGTCCCACATGGGACTCACGGGGTATGTGACATGACATACACATACACCACCGTGAAATGTGACCATGGCACATGCACAGATATGAACAGTTGCACATCACAGTGGTCATGTACACGTAACACCCAGGATCCTGTCCCCATGAACACGTGCACAGCCTGGGGGTGGCTGCCCACAGGTGACACCCACAGGACAACATGTACACCAACATACACATAATAGGAAATGCAGCCTTACATGCCTTATGATAAAGTTTGGACAGGCTGTCGTGATGTAGGTGTGCCCCTCACTCCCTGGGAGCTATCTGTGGCTGGCATATGTCCATCTGAGACAGGCATGCTGACATATGCCAGTCACATGTACAGTGATGCGTTGTACTGCAATGGACCGATCGGTGCCTCCGGCCGGCCCATTGCATTCAATGTGTGCGGGTACGCGTTGTACCCCTGTACGCGTTGTACTGCAATGGACAGATGGGTGCCTCCGGCTGGCCCATTGCATTCAATGTGTGCGGGTACGCGTTGTACCCCTGTACGCGTTGAACTACAATGGACCGATCGGTGCCTCCGGCCGGCCCATTGCATTCAATGTGCGCGGTACGCGTTGTACCCCTGTACGCGTTGTACTGCAATGGACCGATCGGTGCCTCCGGCCGGCCCATTGCATTCAATGTGTGCGGGTACGCGTTGTACCCCTGTACGCGTTGTACTGCAATGGCCCGATCGGTGCCTCCAGCCGGCCCATTGCATTCAATGTGTGCGGTACGCGTTGTACCCCTGTACGCGTTGAACTGCAATGGACCGATCGGTTGCCTCCGGCCGGCCCATTGCATTCAATGTGTGCGGGTACGCGTTGTACCCCTGTACGCGTTGTACTGCAATGGACCGATCGGTGCCTCCGGCCGGCCCATTGCATTCAATGTGTGCGGGTACGCGTTGTACCCCTGTACGCGTTGTACTGCAATGGACCGATCGGTGCCTCCGGCCGGCCCATTGCATTCAATGTGTGCGGGTACGCGTTGTACCCCTGTACGCGCTGTGCTGCAATGGACCGATCGGTGCCTCCGGCCGGCCCATTGCATTCAATGTGCGCGGTACAGCGTTGTACCCCTATGCGCGCTGTGCTGCAATGGACCGATCGGTGCCTCCGGCCCGACCCATTGCATTCAATGTGTGCGGTGCAGCGTTGTACCCCTGTACGCGTTGTACTGCAATGGACCGATCGGTGCCTCCGGCCGGCCCATTGCATTCAATGTGTGCAGGTACGCGTTGTACCCCTGTACGCGTTGAACTGCAATGGACCTTTCGGTGCCTCCGGCCGGCCCATTGCATTCAATGTGTGCGGGTACGCGTTGTACCCCTGTACGCGTTGTACTGCAATGGACCGATCGGTGCCTCCGGCCGGCCCATTGCATTCAATGTGTGCGGGTACGCGTTGTACCCCTGTACGCGTTGTACCGCAATGGACCGATCGGTGCGCACCCATTGACAATGGGCTTGCCTGGCAACGGACGCGTTTTCAATTTCGAACGAGTCGGTTGCTGGAAAATCAGTTGGTCACCCACAACAATGTTGCAAAATCATGTATGTCATGAAGTTGAAGATTTGAAGGATGCTGTGGGCGTGTTTTGGTGCTGCTATTCCATGGATTGGCCAGATTCAGAAGATGCAAACGACTTGGACCTATCACTTTGGACACAAGGGACAGTATCTGCCTCTCCAGCACATATATATTGCTGGCTGTTCCCCTGAGAGCTCACTTGCCTGCACTACATGCTCCAGGACGACATCAGCCACTGCACTGCTGCTGTCTCTGCCCCTCTGGACCCTGCAATGGCACGTACTGTGGAGAGAGCCCCAGCCTTCAGCCTTGAAGAGAACCAGGCCCTGCTGGACAGCCTACTTCCACAGTACAAAGGGGATGATGGACGGGCAGCTTGAGCCAATCAAACACTCACCCCCAGTCAACTGATCTGGGTTTAATCCATCATCATTCTTTAGCTCACTCCACCACCCCAGTTCAGACATGGCCATATGCAAATCAGTCTGACCCTGTGCCTCATGGGAACAGTCCAGCCCGAACTGCCAAGCCATGTCTTCCCTGGACCGGAAACAAGCATCCTGGGACCGGTTTCTGGCTATTCAGCCGTCATCTGCCAGACTAGCTTGAATCCAGTGGCAAAGTGAGCAAGGGACCCACATCTGGGCATACCCTGCCAACTTAGGGTGAACAAAGCGATACCAAAGGGGATGATGGACGGAGCGTTTGAGCTAATCCACCTCAGTTCAGACATGGCCATATGCAAATCAGTCTGGCTTGGCAGTTCGGGCTGGACTGTTCCCATGAGGCACAGGGTCAGACTGATTTGCATATGGCCATGTCTGAACTGGGGTGGTGGAGTGAGCTAAAGAATGATGATGGATTAAACCCAGATCAGTTGACTTGGGGTGAGTGTTTGATTGGCTCAAGCGTTCCGTCCATCATCCCCTTTTGTATCGCTTTGTTCGCCCTAAGTTGGCGGGGGTATGCCCAGACGTGGGTCCCTTGCTCACTTTGCCACTGGATTCAAGCAAGCCTGGCTGATGACGGCTGGAATGCCAGAAACCGGTCCTAGGATGCTTGTTTCCGGTCCAGGGAAGACATGGCTTGGCAGTTCGGGCTGGACTGTTCCCATGAGGCACAGGGTCAGACTGATTTGCATATGGCCATGTCTGAACTGGGGTGGTGGAGTGAGCTAAAGAATGATGATGGATTAAACCCAGATCAGTTGACTGGGGGTGAGTGTTTGATTGGCTCAAACGTTCCGTCCATCATCCCCTTTTGTATCGCTTTGTTCGCCCTAAGTTGGCGGGGGTATGCCCAGACGTGGGTCCCTTGCTCACTTTGCCACTGGATTCAAGCAAGCCTGGCTGATGACGGCTGGAATGCCAGAAACCGGTCCTAGGATGCTTGTTTCCGGTCCAGGGAAGACATGGCTTGGCAGTTCGGGCTGGACTGTTCCCATGAGGCACAGGGTCAGACTGATTTGCATATGGCCATGTCTGAACTGGGGTGGTGGAGTGAGCTAAAGAATGATGATGGATTAAACCCAGATCAGTTGACTGGGGGTGAGTGTTTGATTGGCTCAAGCGTTCCGTCCATCATCCCCTTTTGTATTACTTCCACAGTACAGCAAGCTGTATGGGACACCAGGGGAGCAGGTGAGTGTTCTGTGCACTGCCTTTCTGAATGTGCATTTTGTCTGACTAGCAAGGCTGAAAGTCTGCACGCCACTGGCTAGCAGGCTCACTGAGTAGTTGTCACCCCCCATAGTGTATAGTGACATGCACTGGACAGGTATGGTGCAGTGACAGTGCATTTGAACAAGGTTTTACTTCCCATGCAATGATACCATGTAGTGACGTCTGGCAAACTGTCCATGGGCAGCTTTGCACTGCCTGTGTACATCATGTGCCCCTGTGATTGAGACATGTATATACAACTGTGTCATGCACGGATATGTTGCATGTGTGGTAATGGCCTTTTCACTTTGTCATCCTGACAGGTTAATGCCCATCGGAAGCAGTAGATCTGGAAGGACATCGTCCGGGCCGTCCGGTCCGTGGGGGTCTACAAGCGCCGGATCCGCAACTGCCAGAAGAGGTGGCAGGACCTTCGGGGCTGGACCCGGAGGATTGCACGGGTCCAGCTGAAGCTGTCGCCTCCTCGCAGGAGGGGCGGAACACGGACCCTGACCCCCACATGCTCCAGATCCTGGCCGTGGTGTTTCCAGACCTGGATGGGCAGCTGAAGGCCAGACAGCAGCAAGGAGGGGTGAGTCAAAGACTGCACTGTGAACTCTGTATTACATGCTTTGTGCCCTCCTCTGGCCTGGTTCAACTGCCACAGTGCAGCAGTCATGTTGTCCAGGAGCCATGTCCCTCTATTGTGCACTGCCCACTGCTCATCTGATACCCAGGTGTGGCCCTTACATTCAGGGAATTGTGTCACTTGGGACTGTGTCCTTGCAGTTTGCTTCACTAAAGGTGGGGGACAGCATCTGTTTCCCTAACTCTGTTGTGGGCATCATGGGTGGGTCCATTGTTCACACAACGCCTGTGTTTGGACATGTGATCTGCGTGTTGCTTTGATATGCGGTCCACTTGCTGAGCTGAGCCACCACATGTGCCTGGGGTATGTGGCACATGCCCATGCAGCGGGTGGGAACAATGTTTGGGCCCCAGGAGTGTTCAGATTACGTGTGTCACACATACATAGCCAGCTATCCACTGTCCAGGGCACATCCCTCATTCATGTGGAGCAGGACAGTCATGCCTACTCCAGGCCATGCAATGTACTCTGTACTCCCACTCCCGTGTATCAGCTGACACATTGTGCACAGTGATTTGACCCCTCAGGTGTCTGCCTCTGTGTCAGTGTGCTGTGGATTAGTTGCCAGGACTGCTGGGGTGTTTCTTGGTAGGGGCTCAGCATGCCCCTGGAGATGTGACCATAGGAGACGATACTTGTGTGTCACATATGTGTTTGATCAGCTGCCCGTGCAGACTGGGGTATGCAAATGTGAAGTTCAGGCAGCTGTTCCCCATTCACAGCAGATTGTGAGGGGCTCAGGTTCAGAGGGTAGTGTCACAGGTCTCCCATATGTCCAATAGGTATGACCTGGACAGATGAGGGTTAAGATGATGTGTTGTGTGGGGGATGTACATGTGCACTTGTGCAGCTCCAGGACTTGCATTCCCCATGACCTACTATTGTGACACAGTGCATAGTGTTGTTGTCTGGCTGCCAAGTCATACATCACTGAGACAGTGATGTATGACTTAGCAGTCATGCCTCTGCCATGGCATGTGTCAACTTATTGGTGGTCCTGCAGGGGAGTGACATGTGCTACATGCACACCATTGTGGCGATGGCTATCAGGACATGGGTGCATCATGGTGTCTGTCGCTGGTATGCATCACATGCATTTCCTATTTGACTCTGGGCATCCCTTTCATCCGGAAACCTGTACTGACTCAGTGGCAAGAGCTGTGATGTGTGCATGTCCA
This sequence comes from Calotriton arnoldi, assembly GCA_963921515.1. Lineage (NCBI taxonomy): Eukaryota > Metazoa > Chordata > Amphibia > Caudata > Salamandridae > Calotriton > Calotriton arnoldi. Next base: position 182,662 of record CAWUFW010018801.1, on the reverse strand, counting down.
CATGCCACACCGTGTCCTCTGCACTGTCCAACTACTGTGTACTTGGTGCATGTGTCCACACTGGGGTGTTGCAATCCAACAGACACCAGACAGATGGGTGCAAGGCCATGTGGGATGTGAGTGCCATGCTTGGCATCAGACTGACAATTGGCTTCTCCTGTTCAGTTAGGGCACTTTTAGCAATGTACAACTAATGATGCCAGGGCTTGCTCTGTAATGTGCTGTGCTCACAGTGGTGTGTGCGTTTGGTGCAGGTGACTGATGTCTGTCTGTTTCCCCATTGTTTGCAGATACATCCACGGCCACGGAAGGGGACAGCTCCACGGACCAGGAGGAGCCAGAGAGCCAGACTGGGTCAGCAGCCGAGGAGTGGTCGGAGGGACCCAGTGGCACGGAGGGCGAGGGAGCCACACCGAGGAGTCCTCAGCACCATCCACCTCAGCTGAGGACCAGAGCAACTCAGAGGATGACTCCCTTGTGGAGGCGGGTGTCAGCAGCCACCACACCCCAGCTAGTGTTGCTGTCCCCGCCACCACCAGCACCACCACCGCCCTCCCATCGGCTCCCATTCCCCAGGTCCGTGGAGGCTCCCATGTTCGGGAGCGTGTCTCCTTTGGGCCAGGCACCGCACCCCCTGCCCCTGTGTCCCCTGCTGCCCTGAGTGAGGAGTCTGTGTACCTCCTTCGCCAGCTCCATGTAGGGCAGACAGCCATGCTGAGTGTCCTCCATGCGCACACCGCACTGTTGACTCAGCTGGTGTCGTTCATGGAGGGCATCTCATCGGGCATGTCTGACCTACAGAGGGGCAATAGGTCCATGGACTCCTCCCTGACGGCAGCAGTGTCCCTCCTCAGACAGTCCCTCACCCCTCCTGCCTCTGCTCCATCCACACTCCCCAGCACCTTACCCGTCCCAAGCACACACACACCGGCACAGGCACACACCAGCACACACACGTCCAGCACACAGACACACACGCCACAAACAAAACGCACACGCACGCACAGTCAGGGGACTGAAACCAGACTCACAGGGGATGGGGCCCTGGTACACACACACGCATCCACGGGCACTGCGCAGTCCTCAGTTGCCTCTCCCTCCAAAGCACCCTCCCTTGCCTCACCTGCAACCCCAAAGACCCAGCGCCTCTTCCTCAGTGACCTCGGCCTCTTCCCCTCCGATCCAGCTGCTCCAGCATCCAGGGTGAAGAGGAAGCCCCCCCACATGGAGCAGAGTGCCCCTCGCCCCCGGACACCCTCCCCCAGGCGCAGACAGACTGAGGCCCCCACCCGCAAGTCCATCCGGAGTGCTAAGAGCAAGACCCCGCCGCCGCCCTGCAGCTCAAGCACCAGGTCTCCTTCCTCCATCCCTCAGGCCCCCACTCCACAGGTGCCCCCACCACACCCTGCCCCAGGTTCCCCCACCCACAGATATACCATCCCCAAGAGGCTCCGGCCTTCTCCCCCTGCCACTTGCTCTCCCGGCACCACACCCCCGCTGCGCTTGTCTGTGCCACTGATGTGGTGAGGGTGTCCTCCCCCTCTGTCCAGCCCACCTTGCCTGTTCCCCATTCTCCTCCCCTGGTGGTAGGCACTGCAGTGGAGTCCACTAACACCCTGTCTGACTTGGGCACTGCAGTGGCGGACCTGTCCACTCCATCTGCAGGGTCCACTGCAGTCGTGCCGGCACCCACAACATCTGAGTCATGCCCCCCAGTTGTGCTGGCAAACACCATGTCAGACACCTCCACTGCAGTTGTCAGTGGCTCTCCAGCACCCACCACCCCTTCCCTGCTTCCTCCTGGTGAGCCCTGATCCTGTCCCTGCGGTGCCTGGCCTAACCCCCCGGTTGCCCCTCCTAGTGGATTGTCCCTGGTTTTGTGCAGGCATGTGTAGGGTGGCATCTGCCACTGTCACCCACTTGTGACTTTGTTGATGGACTGGCCATTGGCCTTTGTTTATGTTCTACCGGATTCTACTTTTAATGCCACATATGCTGAATAAAGCAACTTTCTGTTCTCTAGTGCTTTTGCTTCTGATGTACATGATGTTGATGATGCTAACCATGCCCTTGCTGCAGTGATGGTGATATTTGGTCTCATGATAATGAAGTGTTACTGTGCAGGAAACCATGTGGTCCAGGGGGAATGTGTCCTATCCTGTGGTGTATCCATGTCATCCATAGCAGCATCTGAGGGTGTCATGTGTTCAGTATTTGGCAATGGGATTTCCTACTTAGATTGGCTATTTCACATCTGTGGCTTCCACCCCTGCACATCTGTTGTGCCTGCCATTGTTCAATTCGTCTACTTCCCTGACCGTGTGGCCATCTCCAGTGGACATGCAGGTTTGGGCATCAATGGGGAAGGACTCATCTGTGTTGTCAGTGCAACATTGCTATACAAGTGTGTTGGATTTGTGCTGATGATTCCGTTGGCACTTCCATGACCAGGCTGATGACGGGAGCCCTCATTTGGTGCTAATTGTTGTTTGTGTGACCAAGTGCTCAGCTGACATGATGGGGCCCTACTGAGGCAACATATGGCACAGCTTTCCTCACAAAGGAGTGGAGTCCCCTCATGGCAGTGTGTACTCCTGTGACATTGCCTGCGCCCAAGGTGTGTGTTGTATGTGCATGTCTGTGTGTTCACTTCCGTTTAGCTGTGCATGCTGTGATCCCTAGTGTTGTACCTGTTTGTGATGCTAGCTGAGTTGAGCTATGTTCCCCCAAAGTCTTCTCCCTGGGTTCTCTGTGATGTGGGTGCATGGCACATTACTGGTCATCAGGGTGTCACCCATAGGTGTGCTTGCTGTCAGGGCTGAGTTTGTGTGCAGACGCAGATGGGTCACAGTCAGGTTTCCCCTTGGCACTTGTTGTTTGCCCCTGTCATGTGATTTCCAGTTTGTGTTATCTTTCAGTGATTGTGACACGTTGTGTGTGTGACTGCTGGCACTCCTCAGGGTCTGGGCTGCAATGTTGGTTGTTGTCTATGTGTGTTCTTTGTGGGTGACCTTGGCTTCTTCATTGGTGTGTGACTGTGGCTGGGATCCCATTGGTTGGTGTGGTATTGCCATCATGTCCATGTACAGCGTAGTGTGCAGTGTGTCAGACATTCAGGAGTCTTGTTGAGTGTCCATGTGTGATGTGTTTCTGCACCTTGGTTCACACCCACCACCCTGGAATAGTCATGGGTGCATGTGCAATGTCACCAGTGCATGTGTGCTTCACTGCTGCACATTGTTGGAGGTCGAGGGGTGTGGTGTTGAGTGCGTGCAGATGAGAGTTGTTGCCCGGCTAGGCCCCTGCCTCCATGTTGGCCTTGGCTTACTGGCCATGCTGTTTGATTTGTGCTTGTGTAGGTGTGATGGTAGTTAGTTGCTCAGTACACATGACTGTGGTTCACAGTGTGAACCACATTTAGCTTTGTCATCACAGTGGGATTGTAATGCAGCCCAGGGTCACCACATTGTGGGGGCCCTGGGGGTGGTGCTGTGGTGTGTCTGTGTCTTGCTGTGTCAGTTGCTGTCCCTACGTGCCTGTGTGACATGTGTGATTTGTGCTCCCTCTCATCTGACAATGCCTGCTTGCCCACATAGGGGTTTTTTATCCATGAGTTACCTTTGTGTGGCACTGTATGCACATCTGTATGATTGGTATTCAGGTCTCCTCATGTGTTGTGTGGTTGCCTGGGGACACTGGCACCCCCCTCACCTGTTGTGTATGATGTGCAGTGTGGGTCTGCCTGTTTGTGTTTGTGCATCTGCACCACTGCATTGGCATATCTTGGGTGTGCCATTGGTTGTATGTAGTTTGGTGGGTTTCCCCTGCTGTCCCTGGGACTCCTAGGTCATCGGTCAGCACAATGATCATGGTTTGTGTGTCCCATTGCTGCCAAGGTATGGTATCTGTTCACCTCACATCTGCAGTCTCCACAGGGTATCTGCATGTGTGTGCCCATTGGTGCAAATATGTGGGTCTGCATTCTGATGGTCACTTCTGTCATTGTGTCATTGATGATTGTTGACGGTCCAGCCCCCATGGGTGTTGTTTGTCTGCACATGGCCAAAGGTATGTCTTATTTGCACTGCAGGATTTGGCTCCCCCAATTTATGTTGCAATGGGACACATACACTACTTTGCCACTGATGTGTTTGTTGTTCTGTGACCAGGAATCATCCATGCAGTTTGGCAGTTGCACCTCTTTCTTTGTCAACACTTACATTTTGGTCACTGTGATGATGGGGGTTTGGACCCCATTGCCACATTGTTCAAAGTGTGCTTCAGCTATGGACCCCACACTTACATTTTGGTCACTGTGATGATGGGGGTTTGGACCCCATTGCCACAATGTTCGAAATGTGCTTCAGCTATGGACCCCACACTTACATTTTGGTCACTGTGATGATGGGGGTTTGGACCCCATTGCCACAATGGTCATGGCCTGCTTGCATTGTGGGTGCCACACACATATATGTGTGGCACATGTGCTAGGGGGTCACATTGTATGTTCAAAGTCATGTTCGGTGTTGTAGGCAATTGACACAGTCTACACACGCTTGTCATGGTGTTGGGGGGATGTCTTCTTCTTGCATTCCCTAGGTTGTGGTGTGCTGGTTGTGTCATGCATTGTCCATCCTATGAGTGGGGGTGGTAGTAGTGGTAGGCATCCAGCCCCCCCTGGGTGAGGGTGGTAGTAGTGGTAGGCATCCTGCGCACCCTGGGTGAGGGTGGTAGTAGTGGTAGGCATCCAGCCCCCTGGCTCAGGGTGGTAGTAGTGGTAGGCATCCAGCCCCCCTGGCTAAGGGTGGTAGTAGTGGTAGGCATCCAGCCCCCCTGGCTAAGGGTGGTAGTAGTGGTAGGCATCCTGCCCCCTGGCTCAGGGTGGTAGTAGTGGTAGGCATCCAGCCCCCTGGCTAAGGGTGGTAGTAGTGGTAGGCATCCAGCCCCCTGGCTAAGGGTGGTAGTAGTGGTAGGCATCCAGCCCCCCTGGGTGAGGGTGGTAGTAGTGGTAGGCATCCAGCCCCCTGGGTGAGGGTGGTAGTAGTGGTAGGCATCCTGCCCCCCTGGGTGAGGGTGGTAGTAGTGGTAGGCATCCTGCCCCCCTGGGTGAGGGTGGTAGTAGTGGTAGACATCCTGCCCCCCTGGCTCAGGGTGGTAGTAGTGGTAGGCATCCAGCCCCCCTGGCTAAGGGTGGTAGTAGTGGTAGGCATCCAGCCCCCTGGCTAAGGGTGGTAGTAGTGGTAGGCATCCAGCCACCCGTGGGTGAGGGTGGTAGTAGTGGTAGGCATCCAGCCCCCCCTGGCTAAGGGTGGTAGTAGTGGTAGGCATCCTGCCCCCCCCTGGCTAAGGGTGGTGGTAGGCATCCAGCCCCCCCTGGGTGAGGGTGGTATTAGTGGTAGGCATCCAGCCCCCCCTGGCTAAGGGTGGTAGTAGTGGTAGGCATCCAGCCCCCCCTGGGTTAGGGTGGTAGTAGTGGTAGGCATCCAGCCCCCCCTGGGTGAGGGTGGTAGTAGTGGTAGGCATCCTGCCCCCCTGGGTGAGGGTGGTAGTGGTGGTAGGCATCCAGCCCCCTGGCTAAGGGTGGTAGTAGTGGTAGGCATCCTGCCCCCCTGGCTAAGGGTGGTGGTAGGCATCCAGCCCCCCTGGGTGAGGGTGGTAGTAGTGGTAGGCATCCAGCCCCCCTGGGTAGGGGTGGTGGTGCGCATTCAGGCCCCTGTGTGCATATGTGGCATTGGTGATGGGCATCCCGCCCCTATGGTGCTGCTGTTGCTGGTGTAAGTATATTCTGCATCCCTCTGTGTGTGTGTGATGTGTCGTGTACGTGTTGTATGTGTTTTGTGGTTGGTGTCTGGCTTACCTTCTGCGCCGTACGCGTCCGTGCCTGTTCCGGTAGTAAATGTAGAATATTGGTATGATCGGGACGAAGGGATTCATGGTTGGTTTGTGTCGTTCGTCCTTCTCGTTGCTTCGCGTCGTCCTCGTCGCTTCGCCTCGTCCTCGTCGCTTCGCGTCGTCCTCGTCGCTGCCGTGTTCGTCTCGGAGCCGTGGATCGTGTTGTGGCGCGAATCGGAGCTTATGTGCGCCTCTCCCGGATGCTTTGACATGCCGTGCGTAGCGACGGGTTCGGCGCGTACGGAAAGCGCATCGTACTTGTTCGGCCAGACAGAGCTGCATTTTGGCTTCCGTGCGACTCGATTCAGCGTTTCCGGATTCGCCTCGGTCGGGGAACAGGACCTGGTTTGGGTGAGTACGGCTCGGCCGGATTCTTTGCTGTTGTGCGCATCGTACTTACTCGTTCGGTGTGCTGTACGGATCGGTCGGGAAACAGGCTTTCGCATGGCTTTTTTCCCGACCGAATGCTATTGGGTGCGCCTCCGACCGAGATCGGAATCGGCCCCTGTGTGCCCTCTCACAGATGGGGGCAACTGACATATTGTGAATTCTTAGATGTCTGCTCCAAAGAGTTGCCTCCTTGCTGGAACATGTACCTGGATATTTTACCATTTGAATTGTGTAGCATTCAAAGTCAGCACCACCTAACAAAATTAGGTTCCTCTAGTGAACATTGATGTAAGCGAAATGTGATGATGTAAGGGGAAATATCTAGTCAATATTAAACTGTACTAACTTAGAGAATAAAGATAACCTCTTTCAAAAGAGTTCAGTATTTCATAGCTATGGTAATATACTGAAGGCAACATTAGTACAGGTACAAACCTGTAAAAACGTGTGTTGATTTGTTTGAGCACTACTACAACCTGTACTTATGTTTTTTTAACTTACAGCTTCTGGGGTCAGTGGTCTACACTAAGGAGTTTCTCCATTGGTGGAACTTTGAAACTTTACTATTTGACTTTTGTTTGTGGCATTCAACATCAGCATAATTTAATAACGTTAAGTATTCTGAAAATTATTGATGAAAACAGTATGATATCAGGAGATTATCGTAGTGAAAAAGTAACTGTGCTGACTGAATATAAAAAGATTACATTATTGAGAACTGTTATGAGAGCAGGCCGATGAATTAAAAGAAGAATATTTATTTAAAGTAATAAATATAAGAAGGCTCACACGCAGGTGCAAGCCAGACGTACTGCTCCTGACAAAAGTGTAAGCAAATCTGAAATCAACATTCCATTACATCATATAAATACAAGAACAGGGATTCTATGATGTTACATCATAATATGGACTTCAGATAATTGGTCATAGGAGTCAGGCTTGACATATACACAAGTGTGATGCTAGCGTCTAAATAAACAAATCATGAAAATGTAAAAGATTATGCATATACAACATCTCCATTCTTTTAAATGAAAATGAAAATATAATTTAATATAAAACAAAATCCTCAAATCGTTTGGGTAGTTTAGTCACCCTGCCAGAAGATATCAACTTGTCACATTGAGAACCATTTTGAATGATAATGTTGTCATCCAAATTAGTTTCATCACTCACAGATTCTAGAGTCTCATGACAATCGTTTTGTCCTAGAGAAGACATATTAGAATCTTCAGATACATCAAGATCAGTATTAAAATCCATTTTTGCTGAAGTTTGTGATGGTTCTATGTTTGCATTAATGTAAAACTCTTCATGACCAGACATCAAATTTGTTTTGTGAAAATCATATCCTACACAGCCCTATACACTTTGTTCACTTCCACCATCTTTATTAGCCTCATTACTCATGAGAATTTTCTCTTGACCTGGTTTTAATCTTACTACATCACTTTTACTCCACCATCCTCTGTCTTTTAAGTTAACAGCACCCTTTGACACTTCAACTACATAAAATTGTGAAGTGAAAATAGATTTTCCTTTTTGTACTTTGACTGATTTTTTGATAATGACCAAATCTCCTTTTTCAATGACTTTATTTTTTGTTTTGTTACTGACATCATGATCTTTTTTTAGGTAACTTCTGATTTGCCATGATTTTTTGTTGCACTTTCATCTGTCTGTCATCGATTTCATCACACTGAGTTTTAGTTTTGAACAAATTCCCAAACTTTGGCGTGAGAACTGTGTTATATTTTCTTCCTCTCATTAAACAAAATGGAGTAAAATTAGTAATTTCATTAATGGTATAGTTATAACTATTTACTTTGTCCCAAATGTACTCTTTGACTGGTAATTGAGATGCTATGGCTAACTGCACCCCTTCCTTCAAACATCTATTAACACGTTCCACCTGACCATTTGAAGATGGGCTATACAAAGGAGTTTTTTCTTGTCTTATTCCAAGTATTTTTAAAAGATTAATCATTTCTGTAGATATCAGTGTGTACCATTATCTGAGACCAAAACTTTGGGATGTACTTTAATTGCAGTTTTTTTTAAATTCAATAATGACTTCTGTAGTTATGTTCTGAATGAATTCATAATGAATCCACTTTGTGTAATAATCTGATAAGACTACTAGATATCTACAATTGCTGTCTAAAATATTGAACGGACCTGAAAAGTCAATAGTAATTTTGGATCAAGGGCCAAGGGGAATGCCAACTAGTTGCATTTCAATTTTGCTTGTCTTCCAATGTTTATCTGCTTTCAAACATTCTACACATTGATCAACATGCATATGAAGTTCTGCATTAATGCCTGGCCACCAATAATAACTACGCAAAGTTTTTTTGTAGCAGTTGAACCAGGATGTCCTTTATGGATCAAACTAATACGTTTTTTCCGTAGTTGAAAAGCTAGTATAAACAAATCATGTCTCATTAATATACCATTCTCCACAGTCAATTCATCAGAAACTTGCTGATAGCACTTTAGTTCTTGATCTAAATTTCTTAATGGTGGCCATTTACTAGTTAAGTACTCTATCACTTTTTGTAAAGTATTATCTTTTTTTGTGTATCCCTCCATTCACTCTCTGAAATTGCCCCATAACTTAAAATTGTTGCAGCCACAGGTGCTACAACACATTCTATATCCTCTAAACTCTCATCATCAAAATCACTTACTGGTAATCTTGATAAACAATCTGCTCGACAATTTATGCCTCCAGGAATATGCCTGATTTTGAAATTAAATTCCTGTAATTTAGCAATTAATCTCACTAATCTTGATGAAGCTTTACCATTGCCCCTTCCACATCCATCCATCATATACACCAAAGGTTTATGATCCGTCACAATCTCAAACTCTTTTCCCCACAAGTACATTTTGAGCTTTTCGACTGCCCAAACACACGCTAGTGTTTCCGTTCAATTGTGCTGTAGAATGCTTAAAAAAAAATTATCTTCTAGAAATGAACGCAATTGTGTATTCCTCCTCTCCTTTTTTTTTACTAAAAACTGCTCCAATGCCTACTGCACTAGCATCTACAGTAATGACCTTTTTTTACAATTTGTATCATATGGTTACAGTGCTGGAGCTTCAACAATAGCTTTTTTGTTTCTTCAAAAGCACAATCTTGTTCTCTACCATCTGCAGTAAGTAGGTGTCCTAAATACTCTATGCTGTTCTGTAAATAAATTACATTTATTCTTTGACACTGTCATGCCTCTTTTTTTAAGTATGGAAAACACTGAATTTAATGTTTGATTGTGTTACTGTACAGTGCCTGAATGTACCAAAATGTCATCTTGAAATTTTTCAACACCTTTTGCATCTTTGAAAATTATGTCCATTCATTTTTTTTAAACGCTAGCCACGAAAGGCTAATCCAAAAGGTAATCTAACATATCTGTATGCTCCAAATGGAGTAACAAAAGTTGTTAGATCTTTAGATCCTTCAGATAGTTTGATCTGGTGATATGCTGACTTGAGATCAATTAATGAGAAAAATAAAAATCCAGATGTAACAGCTAATATCTCTCGAATTTTTGGTAGTGGATGGCAATCCAATACAATATTTTTACTAAGCGACCTCAAGTCAGCACACAGCCTAATATCTCCTTTTAGTGACAACGAACGCAGAAACCCATTCTGAAATGTCTGTTGGCTTAATTACTCCTTCCTTACAAAGTTTTTCAAGTAATTCTTTCAATTCACTTCTCACTGATAGAGGAACTGATCTTATTTGTGTGTTATCAGTATGGCACTATCCTTTAGCTTACTTTTATGTTAAAACGCTTTAACACACCCTATGTGATCAGGAAATACATCTTTGTTCTCACTTAAAACAAAATCTAATGTTGGTTGCATTCCAGATTCGCTTAGTGTAATCTATTGAATTTTCATCCAAAGCAATAGGCTCAGATGAACCTGGTTTTAAAATGATTCCAAGTTTTGCTAAATCTTTCCATCCCACTATATTTACCCACCTCTCTGCAATAAATCTTAGTTTTAATGGTTCTTCCTTTGAAACTTAGACTATCCTCAAAAAATCCTACCATATCAATGTCGAAATCTCCAAATGCTTTAGGATTAACATCAGTATCTTGAAGAACAACATCTTGCCAAGAATTATAAAAAGTTGTGTCTGATATAATGGTTATTAGCGATCCAGAGTCTGCCATGACCTTTAGTTCTACCTGCCCTATGTGTACATTTCACAATGGTGCTCTGATTTTACCTTCAGATACTTCAACAGTTAACACTATATTTGAACAGATTTGTTCATCAAAGTCTTCAATAGAATTAGCCTTTACTTTTGTGTTATAATTACTTTTAGTATTTTTACAAGAAGAAGCAAAATGGCCCATCTTGCGACATTTTACACATCTTTTGCTGATAGCTGGACATCCTTAAAAATCTGCAAAGTGGTTCTTAGAACCGCACATGTAACACATGCAAGTTTTACCCTCATTATTCTTACCACTTTTGATTCTATTAGTTGATTTATGATCAAACTTCTTCTTTTCCTGTAAAGAAGAATACTAGTAGTTTGCACATATTCATTGGCTATCACTTTTGATGACATTTAAGAATGTTCAATTCCCTTTGCAATGTCAATTACTTCTTGCAAGTTAGGATTTCTACAAGCTAATAATCGTTGTTGAATCTTCTTTGAGTAACAATCAAAAATAACATTGGTCTCTGATGTAAATATCCACCATCTCGTTGAATTCACAACTTGATGCAAGAACTCTAAGTGCTGCAATGTATTCCTCTACATTTTCACTTTCCGATTGTTTTCGCATTGAAAATCTGTGTCTCCCTACCATAATATTTGGTTCCTCTGTAAACTGTTTTTCCATGCGCTTGACTGCCTCCTGGTACACAACCATTGGTATAAACTAACCAGGTGCATTCTCAAATTCTGGCAAACTCTCAAACATTTCCTGGCCAGCATTACCCAGCAAACGAAACATTATAGCCTTTTTCCTCTCTGCATTATAAGCTTTACCATCTATTGCTACAAGATAGTTTTCAAAGGCTCTATGCCAATTTTTCCAATGCATGGGTGGTTTTCCAGGCTCACTCAAAAAGGGAGCTGGTTGACATATGGCATTACTCTTTGCCATGTTGTTTGGTTTTTCTTTCTACAATTGTCTTTTTTTCTATAACAAAAGACTATAGAATCACTTCCTATTCCTATAACTGGTTAGATTTGATTCAAAACATAATACTATAAATTATCTGGCACAATAATGTTTCGGCTTGTAATGTAAACCTTTTTTTTTAGAAACTGCACGCAAGGGCAGAATATTTTCTCAAATTTCCGTTGTTAATAGATAAATGTAGAGCAAACACTGTTATTTTAGTTAATATTTCCTCACCATAGCGTCTGAAGTCAGTTTCAGACCAGCGCTGAGCTTAACTGTGAAGTTGAGGGACATACGCGTAAAGATGCGTTCGGCATGGTGATTAAACAAAAATTAAGATGGCGGCACGTTGGTTACATTTGAAGCATGCAACGTAACTACGGAATCTCCAAGGAAAAGCCTCCTGGATAGTGTGCGCGCATCAGTACGTCACAGAGGTTCTCGCGCAAACGGGTACAGCTGACTAAAGAAAAATGCTGCGTGCAGTTAACTGTTTTATAGGTAACGGAAACTTTTTCTTCACTCGTTTAATGCATAAGACTTGAAAGAATAAAGTTACTATAACGTTCCTGTAACCTGTATTTTTTTCCGTGAATTTCTAAGGTTTTATACATGCTAATTCCTGACTATAACGTCCCTGAAATCTGTGTTCTTTTCCGTGAATTTCGAAGGTTTTTTAAATGCTAATTCCTAACTACAACGTCCCTGAAACCTGTGGTTTTTTCAGTGAATTTCTAAGGTTTTTTAAATGCTATTTTATAACTATAACGTCCCTGTAACCTTTGTTTTTTTCTGTGAATTTCTAAGGTTCTTTTAAGTAGTAGTCACATTTGCAGAGTGGTGGAGAAAGGGGGCTGGGCCTCCGACCAGCTCTCAGGAATTCCGTTGTGTAGGACTTACAGGAGGTACCAGGAGGGATTCTTGGCCCACAAGGTCCCTCAGAGGTAAAGTGGACTTCATCCCCCAACCAGTAGTGCACCAGGAGGTGCGTTTGCAGGGTGGTGGAGAAAGGGGGGGCGTGGCCTTCGGAGACCTCTTAGCAATCCACTGTGTGGGACTTACTGGAGGTAACAAGAGGGGTAGTTGGCCCCAAGGATGTCCTTGTGGGCCAACTACCCCTCCTGTTACCTCCAGTAAGTCCCACACAGCAGGATTGCTGAGTTTTGATAGCAGGCCACGCCCCTTTCTCCACTAGTCTACAAATGCACCTCCTGGCATGCTCTTGGTTGGGGGATGAAGTCCCCTTCACTGCTGGGGGTCCTTAGGGGCCAACTAACCTACCTGTTACCTCCAGTAAGCCCCACAGAGTGGGGTTGCTGAGAGGTGGTCGCAAGCCACACCCCCTTTCTCCACCACTCTGCAAATGCACCTCTTGGCGTGCTCTTGGTTGGGTGATGAAGTCCCCTTGCCTCTTGAGAGTCCCTGGGGGCCACCTAGCCCTACTTTTACCTCTAGTAACCCCCACACAGCTGGATTGCTGAGAGGTGGTCAGAGGCGACTACCCCTTCCCCCACTGCTCTGCAAACACGCCTCCTGGTGCACCGCTGCTTAGGTAGTAGTGGAGAAAGGGGGAGGGGGCTCCGGCAAATTGGCGGCTTCCGTTTTTTTTTAGCAAGGGGACTGTGTGGCATCCTTTCCTTTACCCTTTTGGGCCCCAGGGACCTCATCCCCCGGGACCTGATGCATTTTGTTATTTGTTAAGAGTTATAAAATTGGAGGGGGCCATGCGGCCCCCCTCACCAGGCTGATTTTGTCCCTGGGGACCCCATCCCCCGGGGCCCAGCCATTTTCTTTTTTTTTTAGGAATGGAGCACCGCGTGGCACCCCTTACCTGGGCCAGTTTTGGCCTCAGGGAACCCATCCCCCTGAGCCTGCCCTGTATTTTATTTTTTAATTTTTGAAGGGGGGAAGCGAGAGCATTTTTTCTGCTCTCGCTTCCATGAAGGGACCAGAGTTTGCTATGGCTTGGCGGGAGCAGTGATCCCAACAAGCAATAGCAAACTACAATGTCCTGGGGTGGGCACCACGGGACATTGTTAGAGCTGGCCCTGGAGGGTGGCGATCCCCAGGGCCACTTACAGCTCCAGAGGGGGGCTGCGCGGCCCCCTCCAACTATATTTTAGCTGGAGGTGGCGGTCCCCGGGTCTGGGTGGGGGGCTGGTGCCCCCACACACATTACTTTTAAATATAGCCCCGGGGAGGCGGCGATCCCTAGGGCTCCATGGGGGGGCTGGAGCCCCCCCACACATCTTTATGAAATTTAGCCCCGGGGTGGCAGTCCCCGGGGCTGCACGGGGGTCGGTGTAGTTCCCCGCATTCAATCTATAAGCCCCAAGGAGGTGGCAGTCCCTCCGGCATGTGGGGGCCTGCACAGGCCCCTCATCTCATTTCATGATTGCCCCCAGGACCTGGCCCACCTGGGGGCTCATGTCAGCAGCTCCCTTTGTCCAAAAGCAATGCCGGCTCCCACAGGAGGCGGGGAGCCAGCAGGGACCGCGAGGGCATTGGGGCCCCCTTGCGGTCCCCAATGTGAAGCATGCCCCGGGGGTTGGGGTCCCCGGGGCGGATACCAAGTAATGGAAGTGGGGTGTTTTTTTTTCTTTCTCGATTTTGGAGTCGCGACCCCATCGCGGCTCTCAGCGTGGCCAACCGTGTAACATTGCGTTGGATTGGCGGATCCACCTCAAATAAATAATTTAATAATATATAATTTAGAAGGTAGTGTTGCATTTGTGAACTTGCTTTATAGAGTTAGTGAGATTGAAGTTAATAATAAGATTAAATTTGATAGAATTGGTAAAAATATATAAAACTAAAAATTAAAAGTTAAACCTGAAAAGTGTATTGTGTTGTAGTACATTTAATTCGTGCTTTTGCAGATTCGCGAAGGGTTCGCGAATCCACAAAGAACTTAAAAGAGTAAGTATGTTTAAAAAAAATAAGATTCACTATTGTGTTATAGGGTGGCTCTAAAAAGAGCCCTTATTTTCATTATGAGTTTGTTGTAGCTACATGTAAGTGCGGATGCACAGCTTAAGGTTGTTGAGAAAGACTCAGTTCCCTTGCTCTGTGAAGTGTACTCCATCACTTCTGGAGATGTCATCCATATCAAAACGTAGATTGTTGTTATAGATGAAGCCCATCCTATGGTCTCTGAGGTAAGCAGAAACAGCTTTATTGATATTCTTTCTAGCTTTCTCAATCTGTGGACAGAAGTGATTTGACCACTTCCATTTCTGTCTTTGGCATATATTGGAGTATACAAAGACAGTTTGAGGGAAAAGCAACATCAATTGTGCAAAGGTATCCTTCATGAGCATTTCCAGTCCTACTCCAGTCAATGTGCCTAGATCATTGCCACCACAGTGCACAATCATGAGGTCAGGGGGTTGGAGATGCAAAAAGGTTTTAACCAAAGGCATCAATTGGTGCCACTTTAATCCTCTCTGTGCAATCCATTTAATATCCACATTTTGCAAAGCTAGGTCTTTGTCAATACCTCTGTGTTCAGCATACCTTTTGCACCAGAAAACGTAGCTATGCCCTACAATCCATACTGTAAGCATCTTGAAGGGATGTCTGGAAGTAATGAAAAGATGTCTGTAGCTGAGGTAGTCAGTTGGTAGAATGAGAGGTATCTAAAATGGTGGAGAAGATGCTGCTTTTGAAAAAGTCGATAAGTGATTGGCTGTTCATGAACATTGTACACTCAAAAATAGGATGCATGTTACTTTCCTAAAGAAGCATGTTTCTTATTGGTTATTAAAAAATGTTTGAAAGGTACAGTAGATAGGATAAGATAATAGTTTGCAAAAGTCAACCACACCTGCTATTTGCATTTGTAAGCTACTGTGCTGAATTTGAAAATATGTTGAACTTGTGACCTGCCAGTACAGTTGAATGTTGCAGAAACTGTTACTATGGAAACTGGGATTAAGCAGAATGGGGGAAGGGTTGAAACTTAACTGTGGTTTGGAAATATTAAATTGTAATTTATATATAAGTGATATGTTATTAAAGTAAGATTTCCCATATCAATACTATGTTTGGAAGTGGTGTGTTCTTAAAAAATAATACTAGTATTATTAGTAATAGGTTTTTGAACTCCGGTATGGATTTGCGGCTCCATCGCGATGCTACACTGCGGCACCGCGGTGGAGTCGCAACTCCAGAAAGTTACAGAACCAGTTTGGGCACTTTTAGAAGACAGTTAGAAAGGGTTAATATGTCTAACCAATAGAAATGTGTTTCACAATTTGAAATAATGAAGAAAACTATTTCATTTGTTACTTACATTTATTTGTGTGCAGAAAGAGAGGGAACGTTTGCCATTACTGGTTTTACCTTGTTGAGAGTGGTGCATTACATAGATTGTGTGCAAAAGAAAATCTTTTATGAGTTTCTGATATTTCATATTCTACAATATTATTTGAAAGGTGAGTTACAAATTTGTGAGGTGTATTATGTATTATGTAGTAGTGCTTTGCTGTTTTTAGTGATAGTTCAATATTTGAAAAGCTTTATTTTCAAACTTTATCGATGTCCCGCGCATGCGCAGTTTTCACAAGGATTACCGATACGGCAAGGAAGAGGAGGAAGGCAGCCCGGGGATGCCGCAGTACAGAGGTAAGTAGTTTTAAATGTATTTTTAATTAATGTTTACTTACTTGTTAATAGGGGGGTTGGAGGCGGGTGGCGTAGCGGAGCTCCACGGAGTTCCACGGAGTTTGTTTGCAACTCCGTGGATCTCCGCGTAGCCCCGCTACGCCCACTACGCCCAGGGTTATTTGAAATGTGAAGTGCAGTCTGTCAAGTTTTAAGGTTTGCATGGTGTTGTGACTGAGGTATGTGTCCACTTACAGATGTATTCTGATACGTGTTATCCATCTGAAGATGCTAGATGTGTAAAACTCAGGTATACATCTATTTGTATGGTTCTCTTATATATGATGCCACTAATAAAAGGTACAGACACATGCATGCATTCTTTCAGGAATATGGTGAGACTTACAACAGAGATATGTGAAGGGTTGCTGTGTTATATTTGGCTAGGCCCAACACCCTGAGTAGTAGTAGAATGGTGAAGCAGCAGCAGAAAAGTGAGGTTTAAGATATGTTGGCTGAAAAATTAGTGATTATGCTACTTTGTATGAGTCTGTGGAAAGGTTCACTTAAAGTACGCTGCATAAATCTAGGTGTCTGTTTCAAATGTGAAGTGCAGTCTGTCACGTTTTAAGGTCTTCATGGTCTTGTGACTGAGGTATGTCTCTACTTGCACATGTATTGTGATATGTGTTATGTATCTGAAGATGCAAGATGTATAAAACACAGGTATAAATCTATTTGTATGTTTCTTTTATATATGATGCTACTAGCAAAAGGGACAGACACAAGCATGCATGCTATGCGTAATATGGTGAGACTTAGAACAGACACATGCAAAGGGTTGCTGGTTTATGTGTATGTTTCTTTTATATATGATGCTACTAACAAAAGGTACAGACACATGCATGCTGGCTTTCAGGAATACACTTCAAATACACCACATAATTTTCGATGTCTGCTTGAAATGGGAAGTGCAGTCTCTGAAGTTTTAAGGTCTGCATGGTCTTGTGACTGAAGTATGTCTCTACTTACACATTTATTCTGATATGCGTTATCCATCTGAAGATGGTATACGTGAAAAACACAGGTATACATCTATTTGTATGCTTCTTTCATATATGGTATCATTAGCAAAAGGTACAGACACATGCATGCATGCTTTCAGAAATATGGGGAGACTTACAACAGAGACATATGAAGGGTTGCTGCTTTGTATTTGGCTAGGCTCAACACCCTGAGTAGTAGTAGAATGGTGAAGCAGCAGCAGAAAAGTGAGGTTTAAGATATGTTGGCTGAGGAATTAGTGATTAGGCTACTTTGTATGAGTCTGTGGAAAGGGTCACTTGAAGTACGCTGCATAAATCTAGGTGTCTGAAATGTGAAGTGCAGTCTGTCAATTTTTAAGGTGTTCATGGTCTTGTGACTGAGGTATGTCTCTACTTGCACACGTATTGTGATACGTGTTAGGCATCTGAAGATGCAAGATGTATAAAACACAGGTATAAATCTATTTGTATGTTTCTTTTATATATGATGCTACTAGCAAAAGGGACAGACACAAGCATGCATGCTATGCGTAATATGGTGAGACTTAGAACAGACACATGCAAAGGGTTGCTGGTTTATATTTGGCTAGGCCCAACATGTTCAGTAGTTGTAGAATAGTGAAGCTGAAGCACAAAAGTGAGTTTTAAGACATGTTGGCAGAGGGATTAGTGATTAGGCTACTTTGTATGAGTCTGAGGAAAGGTACACTTGAAGTACGCAGCATAAATATAGGTGTCTGTTTGAAATGTAAAGTGCAGTCTGTCAAGTTTTAAGGTCAGCATGGTGTTCTGACTGAGGTATGTCTCTACTTGCACATGTATTCTCATATGTGTTATGCATCTGAAGATGCTTGACATATAAAACACAGGTAGACGTCTATTTGTATGTTTCTTTTATATATGATCCCACTAGGAAAAGGTGCAGACACATGCATGTATGCTTTCAGGAATATGGTGAGACTTACAACAGAGACATGTGAAGGTTTGCTGCTTTGTATTTGGCTAGGCTCAACACTCTGAGTCGTAGTAGAATGGTGAAGCTGCAGCACAAACGTGAGGTTTAAGACATGTTGGAAGAGGGATTAGTGATTAGGCTACTTTGTATGAGTCTGTGGAAAAACACAGGTATACAACTATTTGTATGTTTCTTTTATATATGGTGTCATTAGCCAAAGGTACAGACACATGAATGCATGCATGCATGCTAATAGAGATTATTCATTACACGCCCTGTTTGTGGCAAGACATTATCTCAGCGCGACCTAGAAAGCAGCATTGGCACTTGTACGCAGACAATTTGAAAAACTGTGATTGCTTAAAAAATTGTATTTTTAACCTCACTTAGCGTTTTTAAATTTAGCAGTACAAACTTTTACGTGTCACTGTAAATCGCAGTAGCTTTTAAAAATTGTGATTGTTTGAAAAATTGTGTTTTTAACCTTCACTTGGAATTTTAAAACATGCGTCAGTAACATACACGTTGAACTCCAAGGCAAAGCAAACAAGGTGAGCAGGTGCATTTCCGCTTACTGGAGCGGGCCACCGAACTCACGCCATCTTGGATAGCGCTCTAGCCAGACTCCCCTCAGCGCTCCTCCCTATTTAAGGAGAGGTCATGCAAGCGCGCAGCGCGTGCGCCCAGCGGGAGCACCACAGGCGCGCCCAAGGCGTGCCTAAGGCAAGCCCGTCTGCGCCCGTCCGCGCACCGGCCGCACAAAGCGCCAGCAACGCTGCCAAAAAACTTCATGATCCCGTTGAAGCAACCACAATCAGGTACATGAGCGAGCAAATACTCGCAATCGGTAAGCGGAGGGACTCATACAATAGGGATGAGGCAGGGATAAAAGAGAGAGACTCCCCAGCACATCCTGTGTCAGATAAACTCAGGTGTGGCCTTATCAATGTAAGGTCCCTAGTAAAGCATCATCAGGAGATCTACATGCTGCTAGAAGACCATGACTTGGACGCCCTATTCCTGTCTGAAACATGGACTCGACCTGATGGGGAAGTCGAACTAGGGCTTGCATGCCCACCTGGTTTTAAATCCTTTCATATACCCAGGCTAAATGGGAGAGGGGGAGGGGTGGGAGTGGTACATAAGGAGACATGGAAATTCACCCCCTTAAACATCGATGAAGTAGAAGGCATCGAACTATTAGGCTTCTCCCTGAAAGACGCAAGAGAACAGTTACTCTTAGGCATAGTGTGTTATAGACCACCAGGAGGCTCAGGTATACAATATCAAGCGCTAATCGACACTATCTATAACCTGTCACTCACTCACTCCAGAATGATCATTTTGGGAGATTTTAATCTGTGGGAAAACGGGAACCTGGATTCTGCCTTGAAAGAACTGCTGCAAGCATGCAAAACCATAAACCTTCCACAACTGGTACAACAACCAACCCACATAGGAGACCATATCTTGGATCTACTATTTGCAAACATCACAGAGGCATCAGTGGAGGAAATGCTGCCTATGTGTTGGACGGACCACTCCCTAGTCCTCTTTAGACTACTACTTCCTAAGGAAAATAACAAAACTAAACAATCAAGAAAATATCGTCAGGGTAGAGAATGGGCTAAGTTGCTAAAAGTAAAACAACTCTCTCTATGCCCTGGAGAAAATGCCTTTGACCATACAAAAACGGTAGAGGAAAATTATATCTATTTCTGCGGGCGGATTACTCATACTCTTGACCAGCAGGTACCATTGAAAAAAACTGAAAAACAGGGATAAACCGTCAGCCCCTTGGTACAATGAGGAACTAAAAATACTAAGGAAGGAATGCAAACAGGCAGAGAGGAAATGGCGGAAACAGTATGAGGAAGAGGACAAAAGAGCCCTGAAAACGAAATTAAATTCCTATAAAATAACAATAGCAAAGGCAAAAGCAGATTATTATGAGAAAATGATCTTGCAGGCCACCGACAGAACAAAAACTGTCTTCAACTTAGTAAAACAGCTATCTAAACCTGATAGTACACAGAATAACATTATAGCTACTCAAGAGCTCTGCGATAGCCTCGCACCTTTTTTTGAAGAAAAAATCAATAAAATTATTGGTGGCCTAGATCTAGACAAAAACGCTCAGAGGGATACCATGAGTAATGTACCGGAGGTAGCTAAAGGTAATAAACAGACTGAGGGCGAAATCAAAGGGGAACAGATTACCTTAAAACAGTTTCAGATCCCCACACAGGAAGAGTTCAATAACGTAGCTCTCAGCATCTCTTCTGGATCTCCACTAGACCCCCTCCCACATCGGTTATGGAAGGAGTTCAATGCAGAACTATTTCCATTACTCTATCAACTCTGCGGCCAGTTACTGGGCAGCGGCTCGGTCCCAAGTTGTTGGAAAAGAGCGATAGTGACACTATTATTAAAAAAATCCACACTTGATCCTCTTTGCCCAGCAAACTATAGACCTATCTCCCTGTTGCCATACCCAGTAAAGATTTTAGAATGGCTGGTTAGCAAAATGCTAGCTAAGTTTCTAGAGGAAAATTTACTATTAGACAAAATCCAATTTGGATTTCGGCCATCACACGGCACAGAAACAGCCTTGGTAACAGTCCTGGACGAGTTGAGAATGCGTGCTGACACTGGCCATGAGGTTCTATTAGTACTATTGGACATGTCAGCCGCGTTCGACACAATCAATCATCGGATATTACTTAACAGGCTGGAGGAATGTGGAATCACAGGAATGGCTCTTAACTGGTTCCAGTCCTTTCCACAGGATAGACAGCAAGCAGTGACTATTCCTCCTTTTGTCTTAAAAAATATACCCATCAGATATGGAGTACCACAGGGCTCTGCAATCAGCCCATTTTTATTCAACATATACCTACGCCCACTGATCTCCCGAATAAAATCATTTGGAATCAAGGTAGTGAACTATGCTGATGATACGCAGCTTGTCTTCTCCTTAGAAGGATCCAAAGCAATTTCCTTAGAAAGTTTCCATGACTGTATGGATAAAACATCGAAATGGCTGAAGAATAACTCACTACAATTTAATGGGGAGAAAACTGAAATACTACACTGCTCAGCGAATAAAATTCAGCGTCCCCTCCCTGACAATTTCTGGTTTACCCCTGCTAACAATCGATTGCCCCCATCTAATACAGTGCGCAACCTGGGGGTGCTATTCAATAGCAATCTACAGTTGGACTCACAGGTGAACAGAACTGTCAGTACCTGTATGGGTCTTATAAGAGCCCTACGTAAAATCCTCCCACTGCTGCCACCTTCTACAAGAGCACAGGTGGTTAGAAGTGTAATACTGAGTAGACTAGACTACTGCAACGCCTTGCTATTGGAGGCACCAGCGACCCTGATTAAAAAGTTGCAGAGAGTTCAGACGATTGCAGCCAAACTAGCCTTCAAAAGACAGTTTAGGTCCTCCACATCCTCAGCCTTGAAAGATCTGCACTGGCTGCCAATCAAGCAAAGGATACACTTTAAATCACTGTGCATCGTCCGTAAAGCAGTAAATAAAATGGACCCTAAGCCACTGCAAGAAAAATTCCTCTGGTATGCCCCAGCTAGAAACCTTCGCTCTACATCAGCAAAACTAGTCTGCACAGCTAGCTTCAAGAAAACCTGAATGGGTGGTAGATCATTTAGCTCTGCAGCCTCACGCCTATGGAATAGCCTGCCGTTTGATCTTAGACAAACGGAGAATCTATTAAACTTCAGAAAGAAGCTAAAAACCTGGCTATTCTCTAGGGTTTAGTCTAACCATGCTGCAGCTATGACCATCTGGTTGTATGACAATGTACCACACATAGCGTTTACTGAGTAATCTGAAGCGCCAGGATACCCGTGGGGTGACAGTGCGCTATAGAAGTCTCACATACAATACAATACAATGCTGTCAGGAATATGGTGAGACTTACAACAGAGGTGTGACACCTGGTGGCCCCCCGCCCTCGGAAGCCCACCCACCCCCACGGACCACGCACACAACCTGGGAATCATCCTGGACTCCGAGCTCAAAATGGACCGCCAGATCAACTCTGTCTCGTCTTCCTGCTTCCACACCCGCCGCCTCCTTCGTAAGACCTTCAAATGGATCCCCCTCGAACACCGAAAGACCGTCACTCACGCCCTGGTCCCCAGCAGACTCGACTACGGCAACGCACTCTACGCCAGAAAGGGCAAAAACCTCACCCGCGAACTACAGAACATCCAGAACGCCGCCGCAAGACAGGTCCTCAACCTGCCAAAACACTGCCACATCTCCCAGCACCTGCGCACACTCCACTGGCTCCCCGTCGAGGCGAGAATCACCTTCAAGATGCTCACCCACGCACACAAGGCCCTCCACGGCACCGGACCAGCATACCTGAACAGCCGACTCAAATTCCACGCACCCCAAAGGACCCTACGATCAGCCCAGCTCTCCTACGCCGTGGTCCCCCGCACCAGAAAGACCAGATCGGGAGGCCGCTCCTTCTCCTTCCTCGCGGCCAAAGCATGGAACGCCCTTCCGCTCCACCTCAGACAGACAACATCGCTCCCCATCTTCGCAAGAAACCTCAAAACCTGGCTCTTCAACAGACCCCCTCCTTGATGGAATGGAACCTGCAACTCCCCTCCTCCCCAGCGCCTTGAGACCCTTACGGGTGAGTAGTCGTGCTTAACAAACACATGATTGATTGGTTGATTGATTTATCTGCAATAAAAATATTCTTCCTCATGGAGAAGGAACTGATTTCTTTTGGTGAAAAGAGTACCAAGCTACAGGTTCTCCTCATATACACATGCTATTATGGATCAAGAATGCTCCAAAATTTGGAACTGATACTGATGAAAGTGTTTTGTCTATCACTGAACAGTATGTTACCTGTGCCATTCCACGAGAATGAGGATAAAACACCTTGAGACAACAAGTTTTACGGTTTCAAAGTCATCGATGTGGCAAATACTGTCGACGAAAATACAAGTCTAAAGGAAATTTTTATACATAGTGTCGCTTTGGATTCCCACGTCCAATAATTTCAAAAGGAAGAGTAAATAGTTTTATGTCAGCAATAAGGCATACAATAACTTGGAAATCTCCAAAGAATACATACAACTTAAAAAGAACTGAAGATTCAAAGTATATTAATGACTACAATCCAGTGATTTTGACAATGTGGAATGCAAACATTGATATTCAATATGTTGCGGATAATTCAATTGCTGTTGCTCGCTATGTTACATCATATATAACTAAATCTAAAAAGAATGAGATGAAAGAAATGTGGGAAGAAATTTCACAGGAAAAGAGTCGTAGCAAGAAATTGTACAGCTTTAGCTTGCAAATGCTTTCCCACCGAGAGATTAGATCCTATGAATGTTCGGATCAGTTGAGCTCTGCCAGTTTATATTCAAAGTCAAGAGGAATTATTTGGGTAAGTTTAGGTCTTGCCTGCACACGAAATAGAGTATTGAAAACATTACAAGAAATCAAATACTTAGCACTGAATGAACCAGAAAGTATAGATATTGTTAAAACTAATATGTTGGATACATAATATCCCAAAAGGAGTCCATATCTGGAAAACCTATGTCTCTATGAAATACTTCAACATTATAGCTTTAAAAGAAACATTACAGAAAATATAAATGAAGAAAAATATGCAGTAATTGGATGTGACGGATGTTTGGTAAAACATGTCAAAGGAAATCTTATTAACCACAGAAAACTCATTTTCTAAAGTCCAGATAAGAGGGAATGTTTCTATTTAGCACTTCTGCAACTGTTCAAGCCTTGGCGTAGTGAAGCAGAATTACTAGGTGATTTCGACTGCTATGAAGATTCTTTTAATGCTTGTAAAGATAGCATTCAATGCACAATCTACCCAACTTATCTACAAATGTTAAATGATGAGATTGAACAAGAAACTACTATTGCAGCTGAAATAGCTAGAGACAGTTCTCAAGATAGTCAAAGTTCGGGTCCACTAAGTCAAGATCCACTAGGACAACCAATTATTGAAAATGAAGCAACAATAGCCATGAATAAAGTAGAAACTGCAAGCAACAAGCACAGCAGGATATTATTCAGTTGGAAAAGTTAGAAGAACAACTAAACATTGAACAAAAAGAAATATATCTACAAGTGACAGAACATATACAACATGGTTTGCAACATGAAAAAAAGAATGCTCCTCATTTAAACCTATTCTAATGTACATCAATGGTCAAGCTGGAACAGGAAAAAGTTTCTTAATTAAAGTTTTGACCAGTTATCTATACAAAACTACATAATCACATTTATCTTGTGTTATAACAGCTCCAACTGGATTAGCAGCACACAACATTAAAGGGATTACTTTACATCGATTACTTATGCTACCAGTTGAACATGAAAATAAATTGGAATATCACAACCATCTGGGGAAGCTTGTTATGAAGTGTAGGAGAGTAGGATCTCAAGAGTACTGAAGAAAATGAAACTTCAAATCAGTGATGAAGTGAGCATGGTCTCAAACTTAATGCTTGCATTTGTACACTTGAGAATGCAACAGATTTTAAAAACAGATTACGATGATCTGTTTGGAGAAAAACATGTAATTGTATTTGGCGATCTACTACAACTTACTCTTATAAAAGGGCTACCTGTTTTTAAAACACTTGTCCATGAAGATACTTGAAAATCTTTGGGAAGTATTGGAAATGTGAACATTTGGTCACTTTTTGAATATAAAGAACTTATTAAGAATATGCGACAAGCAAGTGATGAACATTATGGAAATATTCTTCAAGATATAAGAATTGGTGTATTGACAAAACATGGTAAACAAGCTTTAGAAAGTTGGCTAATAAGGAACTTGTTTACAACTGGAAATACAGTGGCTGAATTAATGTACAATAACCTTGAAGAAAATAAATCTATAGTTTGACTAATGCCTACAATGCAAGAGTGTTCTACATTTAATCAAGAACTTTTAAAACTGGAAAAACAACAAATAGTGGAAATTGAAGCTATTGATAAAATTCAACATCAAGGGGTGACTAGTCTTCTCACAGAGAAACTACAGTCAAAATTGGATTCTTTGGAAAAGTCTGTATCTAAGACTGCAGGCTTAGAAAAGACTTTACATGTATGTATAAACTGTCAGGTAATTTTATGGCGTAATTTGAATAAAGAAGAAGGTTTAGTAAATGGAGCAATGGGAAAAGTTGTTGATTTTGTAAAATTTCAGAACAGAGATGGAATAGAATTTTTGAAGATAAAATTTGATCGGATTAAAGAGGTAAGACAGATTGGGCATTGTGTTGTACGTTTTTGCTTGTAAAAGACTTGTATGTTCGCAGAAAACAGTTTCCTTTGTCTATAGCATATTCAGTAACTATTCATAAATCTCAAGGTTTAAGTATAGACAGTGCTTTGGTAAATATTGGAAGTACAATGTTCAAAGAGGGAATGGCATACGTTGCATTGTCTCGAGTAAGAACATTATCTGGTTTGTATTTGATTGATTTTGATGAGAAAAAGGTTAGTGCTGATGCAAATTGTGTAAGAGAGTACAATTATTTAAGAAGACTTTATACTCCTGATTTAGGTGAATATCCCATATATGAGAAACGTGTAGTGTGTCCAAAATGTAAATATGTCAAACATTCAATTGAGGTTCAAAAAAGGAAACAAATTAAGAGAATCATGAAGGTGTAAAGAAAATGAAAATGGAAACTGTTGAGTAGATTGTAGGATACCAGTTGGAAAATAGTTCAGGTAACAACTGCTATGCTAATGTGATTTTGAATGTTGTGTTTTATCTAGAAGAGCTTCATTGTGAAATCATGGGAAATCATGAAAAAAGATTTTGTTCTTTATTACGTCATGTATTTCAACAGTTGGTAACTGACAGAGTAAAATCCATACTGCTTCTGGTGTTCAACATCTTTTGGATATATGTACTGGTTCTTTGACATTTACTCTTAGGGGCCGATTCCGATTCGGGCCGGAAATCTCTCCGACCGAGCCAGACCCGGAGAGATTTCCGACCGAATCGGACCCGTGCAGCCCGACCGAACGAGTACGATGCGCACGTATGCCATCGGACTCGAGTCGGTCGGACTCCCATATCGTATATGTATATTAACTTACCTTCAATTTATGTTTTGGTGATATTGACTGATTATTAGTGTGTTCGTATGAGAGTTGAGTCGTTGATCTTGCCAAAGGGGGCTTTATTTTCTGACCCCGGAATCTTAACAAAGCCCAGATCCATGATAATCAGTTGAATAAAGCACTGTGCAACCTGGGGAAATATCTAATGACTTGGACAGGGTTCAAAATGATTGCTTGTTGCGAATTGACTGCTATCCCTGCCAGGAAGAGATTAAAAAACAGAATCTATTTATTTATAATTTAATAATTTTGAATGTGATCACTTTTTGTATGAACTTATGATTGTCTGTGTTTTGGAGGACTCTAAAGTAGGATATTAAAGACACCGGTCAAATTGCTTTCACTGGGATGGCCAAATATTAAAGTTATCTAAGCAATTCTAGCAACATATCAAATAAACATCCATGTTCAATAATGATTTAAATTAAACTACATCTGAAATGACTCTCCTATCTGTTTCAAAACCAAATCAGGATTAGATTGTCTTTTGAAACTTTGCACTTTTGTTAATGTAATTAGAAGCAGGCCGACTTGTAACATGCCCCTTAACCTAATAGTTCTTTTGTTTTAAATGTAGGTGTGCACCAACTTTCATTGTAGAACTAAGCACTATGCAGCTTGGACTAAGCTTTACAAGAACATAATGATAGCTGATTTATCTAGTATTGAATTCAGTATTCTAATTATAAAATGGGGGTTAGGTTTGATGCCCACGTCAAAGTTTGCCTTGCAATGTTAAAAGGCTGCCTTAGAGCCCTTGTGTTAGTTGTTACCCAAAGTTGTTTGGGGTGCTTCACAAGAGACCCAGCCACACTCTCACCTTCTCTACGGTCACCCAACACAAACCCTTCCATAATCCCTTCTATTTCTTAGACCGCTCCTTTGTCTTTCAGCACAGATCCTTCCCTTCCTCTCTCTCTCCTACAGCTCCCATGTACTCTCTCTCTCACATTCTACCTCACCCTCCTTAGGACTCATGCCACTTCCTCTTAGTCAGTCTCGCTAATGCCCCCAATCACTCACCCTTCTCAATGTTCTCCTTGCTATGCCATAGACTATTGCCTCTTCCCCCTAGGTAGCTTTCCTGGATCACTGACAGAATATCGACAACAGAAATATCGACCTACAGAAATATCGTGACAAAAATATTGTTGTCAAAAATATCGACCTCCTATCTTCATAATGGTAAGTACAAAAATATCGAAAAAAAATATTGTTAAAAATATCGAAGTAGAAAATATCATTTTTGTTTTATATGTATAAAATAAATTAAATAATACATTTAACTTAAATTTTTTTTTTGAATTATTTGTATATTTTAACAATTATAAGTAATAAATGTAATGTAAAAATAAATTAAACATACATATTTAAAATGTAATATATATACATTTCACATAAAAATAATTAATAAATAATTTTAATTTATTATAAAATGTTAGAAATATATTAAAATTTATAAATAAATATATATATATATATATATATACATACACCTGTAACATAAAAATAAAAAAATAAAAATTATATTATAAATTAAAATATTAAAATATGTAATATTTTTAAACCTAAACTTTACACTACATTGACTGCAACAGTAGGGAAAGAGTTGGATAGCAGAGGAGAAAAAATTAC
Organism: Calotriton arnoldi; assembly: GCA_963921515.1. Lineage (NCBI taxonomy): Eukaryota > Metazoa > Chordata > Amphibia > Caudata > Salamandridae > Calotriton > Calotriton arnoldi. The sequence goes on along the minus strand of CAWUFW010018801.1, from coordinate 154,804 downwards.
TATTCCCACTCCAGCGAGTGCAACAGTAGGGAAAGTGTTGGATAGCGGAGGGGAATAATTTACTATTCCCACTCCAATAACTGCAACAGTAGGGAAAGTGTTGGATAGTGGAGGGGAATAATTTACTATTCCAACTCCAATAACTGCAACAGTAGGGAAAGTGTTGGACAGCGGAGGGGAATAATTTATTGTTCCCACTCCAGCAAGTGCAACAGTAGGGAAAGTGTTGGATAGCGTAGGGATACAAATTACTATACCCACTCCAGCAAGTGCAACAGTAGGGAAAGTTTTGGATAGCGGAGGTGAAAAATTTACTATTCCCACTCCACCAAGTGCAACAGTAGGGAAAGTGTTGGATAGCGTAGGGGTAAAAATTACTATTCCCACTCCAGCGAGTGCAACAGTAGGGATAGTGATGGATAGCGGAGGGGAATAATTTACTATTTCCACTCCAATGAGTGCAACAGTAGGGAAAGTGTTGGATAGCGGAGGGGATAAAATTACTATTCCCACTCCAAAGAGTGCAACAGTAGGGAAAGTGTTGGATAGCGAAGGGGTAAACATTACTATTACCACTCCAGCAAGGGCAATAGTAGGGAAAGTGTTGGATAGCGTAGGGGTAAAAATTACTATTCCCACTCCAGCGACTGCAACAGTAGGGAAAGTGTTGTATAGCGTAGGGGTAAAAATTACAATTCCCACTCCAGCAAGTGCAACAGTAGGGAAAGTGTTGGATAGTGTAGGGGTATAAATTACTATTCCCACCATATTACCCTATAAATGCCACCAACAATTTCCTAAAAAATTATACAATTAACATAATTAATTCATTAATTAATAACAATTAACAATCGAAATTTAAATAATTATTAATAAATTAATTCACACAATTAACACTATAAAATAATAATTAATAAATATTTTATAACAATTATTAATAAATGTATTACGATTAAATTACTTCCCACCCTACTCCCCTATCAACCCACAACACACACCTAAAAAATCACACAATTAACATAATTACCAATTAATAATCATTAATAACAAATTAATAAATAATTAATATTAAATTATTTCCCACAATTAACAATATGAAATATTAAATGAATAAATATTAGTTATGAAAACACATTAATATTTTAATTATAATTAAATTAATTCCCACCCTATTCCACCTATAAACCCACAACCCGCTCCTAAAAAAATGACACAATTAACATATTTACCAATTAATTAATCAATAAAAATTAAAAGCCAATTATTAATGAATTAATAATAAATTAATTACCATAATTAACACTATAAAATCAAAATTACATAAATACTAATAAATAAAATGTATAATTCAATGTATTATAATTAAATTACTTCCCACCCTATTCCCCTATAAACCCATAACCCGCTACGGAACTAAAATGCAAAACTTTATTAAAATAAAATGAATAACTTCTAAAAATGTAACACATACATTAAAAAAAAATGCAATACTTAGACAAAAAAATATAGCACATACATTTAAAATACATACTAAAATACATAACACTAACTAAAAAAACGATATTTTTAACAACTACATTTTTGCAAACGATACTAATGACTTCGATATTTTGGAAAACGATATTTCTTACCTTAAACTCAATATTCTTTACCACGATATTCTGGCAGTCGATATTTCTGTATCACGATATTTTGCACTCGATATTAATGCAAGTCGACATTTCCTACTCAATATTCTGACTGTTTACCAGCTTTCCTCCCTACCCAGTCGCCTTTCCTTTAGAAGCTAGAACTTGTAGGAAATATGGAAACGTCTTGCTTGGTGGAAATACCCACACAGAGGAGGATGCACTGTTGTTAGTGATGGCTGGAGAGAATGTAGCTAAAGTGGAAAGTCCCACTCTTCTTGGCTGGAATGAGCAATATGTGGTATAATTTGTCAGTCTTTACCCTCGGATCTAAGACCTCTAGCCTCATGACATTTACACCAGCTGTGCAGATACGGGAAAAATGCGATTTAAAGGCTATCACGGCTGATCTGGAAGACCAACACACACAAGGTTCTGACAAATCGAATATGATGGTTAGGGAGTATGGGGTTTTGGTGTATAGAGGCTTCCTCAATGTTTCTCAAATAACAATAGTTAAATGTGCTTGTGATTCTTACCGAGAGTATTCTTAAACCAGTATTGAAGTAGTAATAGGTATCAAGGCTGAAAATGGTGTAAGTATGGGTTAGTTATATGGCATTATAGCAAATTAAAATTTCAAAATAAAATACAATTTCAAAATAAGGCAAACAAGAATAGAAACATAATTGTAAGGTGCATACACAAGTCAACACCAATATGGCGGCATATCACGTGTGGTAACTTTACAACAAACAGTATGATGATAGACATAAGTAAAAGTGTGTTCAAGGGGCAGCAATGGAAATTTGCCCTTCTGCTGGGTCATTTCAAACTTTATTGCCTTTTTGCAGAACCCCCTTTTTGCTGGCTATCGAACTCTGTGCACTTTACCCCTGCTACTCAGGGGTAAATCGCTTTTGCTCCTCCTTTCAAAATGGTAAAATTGGTATACTCCTGATTAATTTACTCATAAGTCCCAAGTATATGGTGCCAAGTGTACCCAGGGCCTGTAACTTCAATGCTACCAGTGAGTTGCAGAACTCATTATGTTACCTACTGCAGTAGCACTGTAAAATCTATGTCCAGGCCGAGTATTGCAGCCTGGCTGTGCAATTTTAAAACTGCAAAGTCGACCTGTGAAAATCACCCCTTTCGATAGGCCTAAACCTTCCTTTTAAATATTAATAAGTAACACCAAATAGGCCTTATTACCCATAAGGCAGGGCGCTGAGCACCGTTATATATCAGCCAATAGATAAATATTTGGGCTCCCAAAACAACAAGAAGGAGACTGCTACACTTGGGGTTTAAGACACACAATTGATGGACGGAATGCAGAACAAATCAAAACATTCACCCCCAGTCAAGAGATCTGGGTTAAATCCATCATTCTTTTGCTCACCATGCCACCCCAGTTTAGACCCGGCCATAAGCAAATCAGTCTTGACCCTGTGCCTCATGGGAACAGTCCAGCCCGAACTGCCCAGCCAGGTTCTCCCTGGACCGGAAACAAGCATCCTAGGACCGGTTTCGGGGTTGCACCCCTCTTCAGCCAGGATAGCTTGATTCCAGTGGCACAGTGAGCCCGGGACCGACGTCTAGGCATACCCGGCGCACTTAGGGCGAGGAAGCAAAAGACACACAATTGATGGACGGAATGCAGAACAAATCAAAACATTCACCCCCAGTCAAGAGATCTGGGTTAAATCCATCATTCTTGTGCTCACCATGCCACCCCAGTTTAGACCTGGCCATATGCAAATCAGTCTTTACCCTGTGCCTCATGGGAACAGTCCAGCCCGAATTGCCAAGCTAGGTCCTCCCTGGACCGGAAACAAGCATCCTAACACCGGTTTCGGGGTTTCACCCCTCTTCAGCCAGGATAGCTTGATTCCAGTGGCACAGTGAGCCCGGGACCCACATCTGGGCATACCCGGCGCACTTAGAGCGAGGAAGCAAAAGACACACAATTGATGGACGGAATGCAGAACAAATCAAAACATTCACCCCCAGTCAAGAGATCTGGGTTAAATCCATCACTCTTTTGCTCACCATGCCACCCCAGTTTAGACCCGGCCATATGCAAATCAGTCTTGACCCTGTGCCTCATGGGAACAGTCCAGCCCGAACTGCCAAGCCAGGTCCTCCCTGGACCAGAAACAAGCATCCTAGGACCGGTTTCGGGGTTTCACCCCTCTTCAGCCAGGATAGCTTGATTCCAGTGGCACAGTGAGCCCGGGACCCACGTCTGGGCATACCCGGCGCACTTAGGGTGAGGAAGCAAAAGACACACAATTGATGGACGGAATGCAGAACAACTCAAAACATTCACCCCCAGTCAAGAGATCTGGGTTAAATCCATAATTCTTTTGCTCACCATGCCACCCCAGTTTAGACCAGGCCATATGCAAATCAGTCTTGACCCTGTGCCTCATGAGAACAGTCCAGCCCGAACTGCCAAGCCAGGTCCTCCCTGGACCGGAAACAAGCATCCTAGGACCGGTTTCGGGGTTGCACCCCTCTTCAGCCAGGATAGCTTGATTCCAGTGGCACAGTGAGCCCAGGACCCACGTCTAGGCATACCCGGCGCACTTAGGGCGAGGAAGCAAAAGACACACAATTGATGGACGGAATGCAGAACAAATCAAAACATTCACCCCCAGTCAAGAGATCTGGGTTAAATCCATCATTCTTTTGCTCACCATGCCACCCCAGTTTAGACCCGGCCATATGCAAATCAGTCTTGACCCTGTGCCTCATGGGAACAGTCCAGCCCGAACTGCCAAGCCAGGTCCTCCCTGGACCGGAAACAAGAATCCTAGGACCGGTTTCGGGGTTTCACCCAGCTTCAGCCAGGATAGCTTGAGTCCAGTGGCACAGTGAGCCTGGGACCCACGTCTGGGCATACCTGGCGCACTTAGGGCGAGGAAGCAAAAGACACACAATTGATGGACGGAATGCAGAACAAATCAAAACATTCACCCCCAGTCAAGAGATCTGGGTTAAATCCATCATTCTTTTGCTCACCATGCCACCCCAGTTTAGACCAGGCCATATGCAAATCAGTCTTGACCCTGTGCCTCATGGGAACAGTCCAGCCCGCACTGCCAAGCCAGGTCCTCCCTGGACCGGAAACAAGCATCCTAGGACCGGTTTCGGGGTTTCACCCCTCTTCAGCCAGGATAGCTTGATTCCAGTGGCACAGTGAGCCCGGGACCCACGTCTGGGCATACCCGGCGCACTTAGGGCGAGGAAGCAAAAGGCACACAATTGATGGACGGAATGCAGAACAAATCAAAACATTCACCCCCAGTCATGAGATCTGGGTTAAATCCATCATTCTTTTGCTCACCATGCCACCCCAGTTTAGACCCGGCCATATGCAAATCAGTCTTGACCCTGTGCCTCATGGGAACAGTCCAGCCCGAACTGCCAAGCCAGTTCCTCCCCTGACCGGAAACAAGCATCCTAGGACCGGTTTCGGGGTTTCACCCTTCTTCAGCCAGGATAGCTTGATTCCAGTGGCACAGTGAGCCCGGGACCCACGTCTGGACATACCCGGCGCACTTAGGGCGAGGAAGCAAAAGACACACAATTGATGGACGGAATGCAGAACAAATCAAAACATTCACCCCCAGTCAAGAGATCTGGGTTAAATCCATCATTCTTTTGCTCACCATGCCACCCCAGTTTAGACCCGGCCGTATGCAAATCAGTCTTGACCCTGTGCCTCATGGGAACAGTCCAGCCCGAACTGCCAAGCCAGGTCCTCCCTGGACCGGAAACAAGCATCCTAGGACCGGTTTCGGGGTTTTACCCCTCTTCAGCCAGGATAGCTTGATTCCAGTGGCACAGTGAGCCCGGGACCCATGTCTGGGCATACCCGGCGCACTTAGGGCGAGGAAGCAAAAGACACACAATTGATGGACGGAATGCAGAACAAATCAAAACATTCACCCCCAGTCAAGAGATCTGGGTTAAATCCATCATTCTTTTGCTCACCATGCCACCCCAGTTTAGACCCGGCCATATGCAAATCAGTCTTGACCCTGTGCCTCATTGGAACAGTCCAGCCCGAACTGCCAAGCCAGGTCCTCCCTGGACCGGAAACAAGCATCCTAGGGCCGGTTTCGGGGTTTCACCCCTCTTGAGCCAGGATAGCTTGATTCCAGTGGCACAGTGAGCCCGGGACCAACGTCTGGGCATACCCGGCGCACTTAGGGCGGGTCCTAGGATGCTGTACTGGGGAGAATGTATGACATTGTTCTGCATTCTGTCCATCACTTGTTCTTTTTGCATTTGTCACCCCGAGTGGGACGGGTATGCCCAGACGTGGGTCCAGTGCTCTCCATGCCACTGGAGTCAAGCTATCCTGGCTGATGAGGGCTGAAAGCCTGAAACCAGTCCTAGGATTCTTGTTTCCAGTCCAGGGAGGACCTGGCCTGGCAGTTCGGGCTGGACTCTTCCCATTGGGCGCAGGGTCAAGGCTGATTTGCATATGGCTGGGTCCAAACTGGAATGGCATGGTGAGCAAAAAAACGATGGATTTAGGCCCAGATCTCTGTACTGGGGTGAATGTATGACATTGTTCTGCATTCTGTCCATCAATTGTTCTTTTTGCATTTGTCATCCCGAATGGGACGGGTATGCCCAGACGTGGGTCCTGTGCTCTCCATGCCACTGGAGTCAAGCTATCCTGGCTGATGAGGGCTGAAAGCCCAAAACCGGTCATAGGATGCTTGTTTCCAGTCCAGGGAGGACCTGGCCTGGCAGTTCGGGCTGGACTGTTCCCATTGGGCGCAGGGTCAAGACTGATTTGCATATGGCTGGGTCCAAACTGGAATGGCATGGTGAGCAAAAAAACGATGGATTTAGGCCCAGATCTCTGTACTGGGGTGAATGTATGACATTGTTCTGCATTCTGTCCAACCATTGTTCTTTTTGCATTGGTCATCCCGAGTGGGGCGGGTATGCCCAGACGTGGGTCCCGTGCTCTCCATGCCACTGGAGTCAAGCTATCCTGGCTGATGAGGGCTGGAAGCCCGAAACCGGTCCTAGGATGCTTGTTTCCAGTCCAGGGAGGACCTGGCCTGGCAGTTCGGGCTGGACTGTTCCCATTGGGCGTAGGGTCAAGACTGATTTGCATATGGCTGGGTCCAAACTGGAATGGCATGGTGAGCAAAAAAACAATGGATTTAGGCCCAGATCTCTGTACTGGGGTGAATGTATGACATTGTTCTGCATTCTGTCCATCAATTGTTCTTTTTGCATTTGTCACCCTGAGTGGGACGGGTATGCCCAGACGTGGGTCCCGTGCTCTCCATGCCACTGGAGTCAAGCTATCCTGTCTGATGAGGGCTGAAAGCCCGAAACCGGTCCTAGGATGCTTGTTTCCAGTCCAGGGAAGACCTGGCCTGGCAGTTCGGGATGGACTGTTCCCATTGGGCGCAGGGTCAAGACTGATTTGCATAAGGCTGGGTCCAAACTGGAATGGCATGGTCAGCAAAAGAACGATGGATTTAGGCCCAGATCTCTGTACTGGGGTGAATGTATGACATTGTTCTGCATTCTGTCCATCAATTGTTCTTTTTGCATTTGTCACCCCAAGTGGGACGGGTATGCCCAGACATGGGTCCCCTGCTCTCCATGCCACTGGAGTCAAGCTCTCCTGGCTGATGAGGGCTGAAAGCCCGAAACCGGTCCTAGGATGCTTGTTTCCAGTCCAGGGAGGACCTGGCCTGGCAGTTCGGGCTGGACTGTTCCCATTGGGCGCAGGGTCAAGACTGATTTCCATATGGCTTTGTCCAAACTGGAATGGCTTGGTGAGCAAAAAACCGATGGATTTAGGCCCAGATCTCTGTACTGGGTTGAATGTATGACATTGTTCTGCATTCTGTTCATCAATTGTTCTTTTTGCATTTGTCACCCCGAGTGGGACGGGTATACCCAGACGTGGGTCCCGTGCTCTCCATGCCACTGGAGTCCAGCTATCCTGGCTGATGAGGGCTGAAAGCCCGAAACTGGTCCTAGGATGCTTGTTTCCAGTCCAGGGAGGACCTGGCCTGGCAGTTCGGGCTGGACTGTTCCCATTGGGCGCAGGGTCAAGACTGATTTGCATATGGCTTGGTCCAAACTGGAATGGCATGTCGAGCAAAAAAACGATGGATTTAGGCCCAGATCTCTGTACTGGGGTGAATGTATGACATTGTTCTGCATTCTGTCCATCAATTGTTCTTTTTGCATTTGTCACCCCGAGTGGGACGGGTATGCCCAGACGTGGGTTCCGTGCCCTCCATGCCACTGGAGTCAAGCTATCCTGGCTGATGAGGGCTGAAAGCCCGAAACCGGTCCTAGGATGCTTGTTTCCAGTCCAGGGAGGACCTGGCCTGGCAGTTCGGACTGGACTGTTCCCATTGGGTGCAGGGTCAAGACTGATTTGTATATGGCTGGGCCCAAACTGGAATGGCATGGTGAGCAAAAAAACGATGGATTTAGGCCCAGATCTCTGTACTGGGGTGAATGTATGACATTGTTCTGCATTCTGTCCATCAATTGTTCTTTTTGCATTTGTCACCCCGAGTGGGACGGGTATGCCCAGACGTGGGTCCCGTGCTCTCCATGCCACTGGAGTCAAGCTATTCTGGCTGATGAGGGCTGAAAGCCCGAAACCGGTCCTAGGATGCTTGTTTCCAGTCCAGGGAGGACCTGGCCTGGCAGTTCGGGCTGGACTGTTCCCATTGGGCGCAGGGTCAAGACTGATTTGCATATGGCTGGGTCCAAACTGGAATGGTATGGTGAGCAAAAAAACGATGAATTTAGGCCCAGATCTCTGTACTGGGGTGAATGTATGACATTGTTCTGCATTCTGTCCATCAATTGTTCTTTTTGCATTTGTCACCCCGAGTGGGACGGGTATGCCCAGACGTGGGTCCCGTGCTCTCCATGCCGCTGGAGTCAAGTTATCCTGGCTGATGAGGGCTGAAAGCCCGAAACCGGTCCTAGGATTCTTGTTTCCAGTCCAGGGAGGACCTGGCCTGGCAGTTCGGGCTGGACTGTTCCCATTGGGCACAGGGTCAAGACTGATTTGCATATGGCTGGGTCCAAACTGGAATGGCATGGTGACCAAAAAAACAGTGGATTTAGGCCCAGATCTCTGTACTGGGGTGAATGTATGACATTGTTCTGCATTCTGTCCATCAATTGTTCTTTTTACACTTGGAGTTTGGGCTGGTGAATATAGACCTTGAATGTAAAAAGGATCTAGTAAAATATTACCACCAGGTCATCAAGGCAAAGGATGGATCTATGAAAGCTGCCCTGCAGGCAATTATCAATGATGTAAGAAGGCCCTGGGCAAGGTATCTCCAAAGCACCTCAATTAGACTAGCCTTGAGACAGGAAACCTAAAGGAACCAGCCTTGACACTGTCTCATTTAAAGAGTATATTGAAAAAGCAAGGAAAGCAACTGTTGAAGGAGCAAGATCAGAATGAAATTATGCTAACACCTGGTGCCTTGGGCCTATACAAATTCCATGAGGATGTTGTCTGCCAGCCGTACTTGAAGGCCGCTATAGGGAAATAAAACCTAAGGAATATTCTACTCACCAGGCTTCTGGCACTGCCAATATGGGAATTCAGAGCGCATTGGAAAATAAAACAACTAGGGCATCAGTAGTGTAAACTGTTTGCTTATGCCTCTGAATCTGTGATCCACCTCCTATGCTGCTGTCCAGTACTGCTGCCTCACAGGCGTTTCCTCCTAAGGCCTATATTCACAAAGCATTGCCTTAGAACTTGCAAAGAGGCTGTGACTTATGTCTACAGGTGCAAGGTGCCCAAGAAGTTAGCAAGATTCGCCAAATACTTTGCCATAACAGGAAGGGTATTGATGGAGCTCAGTCAGTAATCCTTGGTCATCACACTAGCTCAAGAGTATAGCGAAACTCCACCTTCAAACGTTGGAAAAAGGTTAACTGATCATTCAATTTGTATCACACGCCACTCAATATAGGATTCAAACTGGCACTCACGGACGCACTGAGTGAATAGAAAGGTTGCCATGGGGAGAAAAGCTTAAAGTGCTTCCAGATCTCCAACTCAGCATGAGTCATTTGTATTGCACATTGCACTTTTGGTACTTGCACTAACCTTGAAGAGAACTCAATACTATGGCTTGCCTTTCTCCGTGGTACGAAGGTTTGAAACGAGTTTGTACTGCATGTAGCACTTTACGCGAATTAGCATTTGCACCAACACTTGTAACAAGCCTGTTGTTCATCCTATGAATTGTTACTTGCACTATATGTTATCTAAATTATGAAACAAGATGCTTGCATTGCACGCTGTGTCTTCTGCGTATTTGCACCTGGACTGACATCTTAAATGAACTTGATGCTGACGCTACTAACTGGTATTTCTTTGGCATTCAAAAGGCCACCTTTTAAGTCCACAGGCCCTCTCTAAATTTTGTCCTGTCTACCATCCTACCCCAGGAGGCTTAATAAATATCTTTTGTTGGGCCAAGACCCTGCCCCTTGGAATGCAGGTGCCAATTCCACCCCCACGTATCCATCCCAGGAAGGCCCCTCAGAGTCAGAGGTCTGCATTTTCCCTTGAGCCCCTAGTTTATGGGCTTCTATCAGAAATGCACAGATGTAGCTGTTCCCCCAGCCCCAGATGTGGATTGGAGACAGGCTGACAGGCACACAGAGCCACAAGCACAGATATCACAACGTTCCCAAAGTGGTATTTCCACCTTAGCAATGTAGAATCCACTCACACCACCGGAGAGGATTTGCCATTACTAACTCATTGATATCAAACACTATACTGTCACTCTTCTGCATGCAGGAAATACAGCTCAATAACCTTCCCACAGATCCCTCATGCCAATCCAATGTGAGAAGCAGGCCCTACTGTCCTCAGCACACCATTCAGTGCCATTAACTACCAATGCATGTAGTGCACCTGCGCACATGCCCTAGCTCTTCCTTACACCTCACCCTGCCCCTAGGGAGTACTCCGATGTAGCGAGAGACATGCAGAACCTTGGCAAGTAGATTTTTAAATGACAATGCAGAGTAACAGTAACCTGTACACGCTTGCCCTGCCATGGCAAACCTGTGGCACATTTGATGAACTCCCTTCGTGGTTGGCACAACCAGTGCTGCAAGCCCACAGAGGAACATTTGAGTTACATGCCCTAGGTATATGTCTTATCCCTAGACAAGGGACTTACAGCTAACTCAAATCAGCAAATCATGCATACACCAATCCCCAGTATGTATATGACAAGCACAGCGCTTTGACACTGAATGGCAGTGTCAAAAGTGCTCACAGTCCTAAGGCTAGCACATAGATCAGCAGAAAACCAGGAGAGACAAGAGCAAAAAGTCGAGGGAAAGCACCCTAAAAAGGGTCATTTCCAACAATAACATATGAGGAGGCTTTGATCAGAGAAGGATGCATTGCAATACGTCCATTTCCTATTTTCTTTGCATTAATCACCCTCTTAGATGCTTTTTGCCCATAATCTTGTCTTTCTTTTTCTACAGTAGTATTACTTATTCGATTTCCTTGCCTGGAGGACTATATCCCTGACTCAGGGCGGTGTTGGTGCCTTGCTTATCAACTCTTGTAGCAGTTATAATCATTAAGCATGTCTGTAGTGTGCGTTTGTATGTGAAAGTGAGTGTAAAATTCCTTTGTCAGCTTCAAAGCATACAGTCAACCCTCATGGCAACATGGTGTCTCTCACTTTTATTATGATTCAATCAATCAATCAATCAGGGGATTGTAAAGCGCGCTACTCACCCATGAGGGTTTCAAGGCGCTGGGGTATGGTAAGCAGCTCCGTTCAGTCGAAGAGCCAGGTCTTGAGTGTCTTCCTGAAGATGTTCAGAGAAGGGGCGCATCTGATGTTGATAGGGAGCCCGTTCCAGGTCTTGGCCACAATGTGGGAGAAGGCTCTTCCACCTGTTCTGGTTCTGCCGATGCACAGTGTTTCGGTGAGGGCGAGGTCTGTGGGTCTGAGGTATCTCTTGGGTACGTGGAAGGAGATTCTCTCATTGAGGTATTGGGGTCCGGTGTTGTGGAGGCATTTGTAGGCATGGGTGAGTATTTTGAAGGTTACTCTCTTCTCAACGGAGAGCCAGTGGAGGTTCCGCTGGTGTTGGGTGATGTGTTCATGTCGAGGGATGCCAAGGACGAGTCTGACTGCGGTGTTCTGTATGGTCTGGAGTTTGCGGAGCAGAGACTTGTTGATCCCGGCGTAGAGGGCGTTTCCGTAGTCTAGTCTGCTGGTTATGAGTGCGTGGGTGACGGTCTTCCTGATTGCGATTTTCTCTTAAAGTAACCATCTATGGCATGGTGATGGACAGCGTTAACACTGTTGTGGGCATCCTTTGAATAATGACACCATCTCAATGGCATTGTGATATGTATACTGACATAACGAGGGCAACTCCAAGCATAATGACTGGCAGCTCCGGAGTGAGAGTTGGTATTTCTAGCATAATAGAGGGGATTTGTGACATTTCCTGGAACTGCAGTGGACATTCTTGGCAAGGTAGTGGGCATGGTGGCAGGCATAAGCTACATGATGATGGACATCTCTTGCATATGGTGGCCGTCTTATTATCAGGGACAATCCTTGATATAAAATAGAGATGCATGAGCATAAAGGGTTGAGCATGATCAAGCAAGGGAAATCGATGCAGTATCTGTCTGTAATTGGCAGCTTTAATGAGAGTATTCGATGAAAAGGACCAGCTGATATTTGGGGACTAAATTTGAATATTTATTGAAAGTCTGTACTTGCCAAAAATAGAAAAATGTTGCCATTATATTCAACGGAATTTTGTAGTGCATTTTTTAAACACACATGCTATCATTTGGAGCGAATTGCTTTATGGATTTTAAAAAATGCTTTTATTTCAGAGACAGTCACACTTTTGTTTGTGAAAGGATTACCTTATGTGCCACAAATGAAAAGCTGATTATAATGGACAAAGTGAAATAAGTTTCTGAAAAGTGCAAGCAGAGTCTTGGTTTACATTTAGAGGTTAATATTTAAACGTAACATGTAGATTCTTTCATAAAATTACTATCTAATGTTTATGGCAATTGTGTTAATTTTCAGTATATTTTAACGCGGCTATTCAAGAGATATTTCATGGTGATTTGGGAACATTTAATGCTGGTGTCCTGGTATAATTTGTCTGGTGCCAGAGATCGCCTAAGTGATGCCATTCATTGATTTAATTATTCAAATGGAGGCATTTTATAATACATTTTGATGCCATTGTTTTTGCAGTACTGGCCACTGAGCATGGGCATCAACTCACCAAAGTGCCAGGGGTAGCAGAAGTGATATCACACGCCATTTAACTTTTACTTTGACTCCCATACACATGCTTACACATACACACACATTCAAACCATCTTTCTCACATAAACACACTCTCAGCAGCAAGCATGCATACAACATACACTTAAAAGCATTCTTACTTACCTTAGCTGCCATATAGTGTCATATTCCAGCTAATTGTTCTTCATTTTAATTACACAAATAGTGAATATTATTATTCACTATTTGTGTAATAAAAAACTGACATAAAACTAGGGAAGTGGAGGCCTAACCGACGTCCATTAGGACGAGCTGCCCCTGTATTCCAGGCACTCATTTTGCCACCTCTGAGATTAGGGCAGCGGCGGTGCGGCCATATGAGCGCCAGGGCGTTGCCCCCCCCGCGTGCCAGCCATGCTTATAAAATATAGATTGTTTCCCATTTCAAAATGAATTTAATTATGGCCCAGCCTGGCAGTGACTTCTATCACCACGGTTACACCCGATGATGTACCGCTTGTCCAAGTATAATGAATGGCAGGCTGCAGTGAAAATGAAGTGCGCATGTCAGTTTGGCCATTTCATTTTCCATAGCCAACCTGACATGCGTACTTCTGCTCTCCTCAACCTATGCTCTACAAGCGAGCTGAGGGAACACAGACGCAGCCTCCTGGTCCCTATGTGAGCGCTGTGTCTGCCTGCCCTATCCAATCCGGGTGCTGCTGTCATGATGCTCGCTAATATAAACAACATGAACCCAGCATCAGGATTGTTTCAGTTGGTGGGAGACATTATTTATCCTGCTTGACTTTCTGTGGCTCGCCTGACAAGTCACTGACTTTACTGCTGGGTTTTGTTGGAGTCGCATGGAAGAGAGTGGCTGCTGCTTGTACCTTGCCATGCGTGTCTGACTTCCTCACAGTATTACCAGCCACTTAAGCCTGCCAAGTAGCTGACTCCTCTGCCCCAGCCGTACCGGGCTATTTGAGTCGAGCAGAGCTTACAAGGTGACTTAGCTGCATTTACTTGCTATTTATGTGGCAAGTTGAATATGACTGACTCTTCCCTTGTCCTACCGGCCTTTTGGGGGCAGGCAGACCTTACCTATGAATGGCTGTGAAAGCAATGAAGGCTGCGCGTAGGCAGACCGGCATGTGGCAGCTCGAACCCTGTAAAACACCCAGAGACATCCCATGTAATAGTCTATTAATTTCACCCCTTGAAGAGTTCATTCCCTTCATGTTTCGAGCTCGCTTTGGACATTTTCTTTCCTTTCTGGCTCAAACAGATGAGAAATGCGCGCAGTTTAATGACTGGATTTTGCACACACAATGGCACTCCAGTCAAGACCTAGGGCAGCCGGTTTAGCGATGCACTTAAAATATATTTTGTTTATTCTCATCTCCCTGCATAAACACAGCTTCTAAACAACCTGTAATACATATAACATGCAACTTTTAAAGGAAATTATGTTGAAAAATCTACAGTTTTTTAAAAAGTTTTCTTGGAGCAGGTGAGTCACAACACATCTGGGTAAGGGGACGCTTGCCAGGACGCTACACAAAGGGGGATATGTACAAGGAAGTGGAGGAGAGAGGCGTTAGCCTTCCTGGCTTAACGTCTCTCTCCTCCACTTCTGAAAACAAGGCTGCACCATATGTATAAGAATGTGGGCAGCCTTGCTTTTCCCCATGCGATGGCGCTACATTTAGCAACTTAGCGCCAAGGCAGGCACGCTTGCACCAGAGTGCAAGGGTGTCTGCGTGCAGGGGATTTTTGTTTATGTGTAGAAAGGTGTCCCTTCCTGCTCATAAAGAATCCTAGAAATGCCATTCTGTCACTTTCATGCGTGCTGCTTCATGCAGCACACATGAAAGTGACAAAGTGGCATTTTAAAAAAAAGTTTGTTTATGTACAGGAAGGGACACCTTTCTGTACACAAACAAACAAAGGCATTTTGCTTTTTCCATGTGTGCTGCACAAGGCAGCACACATGGAAAAAGCAAACACAAGGAGAAATAATGCATTTCTCCTCGTTTCGCCATTTTAAGACCAGTTTTTACCTGATCTCAATTTTGGCGCTGCCTCCTATGTACGCCACCCTTGTACATCGGGGGTAGCGTCAAAATCAATGGGTGTTGCGGTGGATCGCCCACCGCAGCACGCACTGCCCACCCCTTTCACACTAACCATAGCGTGAAAGGGGGCCTTATGTACAAGGCAGCGATAAGCCACATAAGTGGCCTAACGCTGCCTTGTACATAAGGCGCAGCCCCTATCGCCACCCTAACGTCACTATAGGTGACGTTGTGGTGGCGATAGGGGCTTGTACATATGCCCCAAAGTGTTTTAATATTTCATAAATGCCCCTTAAGAATATTTGGAATGTAACCGAGTGCATATGAACATGGAGCTGTAATAAGCACAAAAGGTTAGCTTGGAGAAACCAAAGGGAGTCAGGCTAGGATTGTTATTTACGCCTCTCCACTTTCAAAGTTCACCAGCCGCCTCTGTGGCAAAGACAGTGCCATTGGTCGCAGAGGGCAAGACAGGGGCCACAGCTGCGACCCCTGGCGACCCTTAAATGACGTCCATGCCACTGAGCTGGCAAGCAAAGCCAGACATGGCCCTGGTTTGAATCTCCAGATGCCACTGGGTCTGTTGCCTGAACCAATAAGTTCTCTGCAGGTTTACATTTCGTCATCCTGCCTCTTTCCAGATAGATTTATGGTAACAGTGTATAATCCACTCTCAAGTAGCAGGGGAGGAAAACGAAAGTAAGTTTAAAGCGGAAGAGATGAGCATTCGTAATAAAATTTGCTGATTGTAATAGGTCACGTACTATAACAGAATTCGATTATTGTAAATGCTTGTAAAACCCATTAGACAATATTTTATGGAAATTGGGTTGTAAAATGCACACCGGACATAAGACCATGAATCAGGGCCGGTTTAATGACGGTGTGACAGGTACAACTGCACCGGGCGCCGAACTGGGGGGAAGGAGGGCGCTGTGCTTTGCAATACCTAATGGTTTTAAAAGCACAGTGCTGCAGAGTTCACTGTGTGCCCAGCAATGTCAAGATAACTCTGGTGTTTAATGTAGCTGCTGGTGAGAGATGGAGTTTTGTCTAGAGGTAGTTTTGACTCATCATAATGCAGAGGGTTAATGTGCCTGCTGCAAAGCACTTGTAACATGCAAACCACAGAATTGTAGTTTATTTAATAGCTCACAGAACTTCTTTATCATAGTGATCCTTTTGATGCTTGCAATTCCTAAGTTACAATCCTAATATAGCACAGTGAGCTATACACTGGCAGCAAAGAGCTGCATGCAAACTACAAGGCATAGGTTAGAACATTATGTTGTTTTCACCAGTCTTTCATTATCCTAAAGTTGCTAAGAATGTTTTTTGGGTAGAAACAAATTGCTAGCAAAGCCAACCCCATCCCCTATGTTATGTTTCAAATCCTGAGTTTGTGCTTCTCCAGAACCTTCGCTCTTAAAATATACTGCCTAACAGTATGAATGACATGTGACTCCTTCACCTAGTAGTCCTATTTGTCTTAAGTAACATTTCCTATACACTGATTTACACACGTATGATTCATTGTCTTTGTGTAATGCGGGTTATTCAAAGTGCTCTGGTAACCTATACTGGAATGAGTAACTATAAAACAAAAGAAATATGTGGGAGAGAGGGGCTATGGAGAGTTGAGGGGCACTGTTGTTGGGTGGTAGTGAGAGAATCCATGGAAAAGATTGTCACTGGGAGGCGCCAACAAAGATTGACACATCGGGCACCACCAATGCTAAAGCTGTCCATGCCATTAATTATTGGAATGTTTAAATAATGGCCCCTCAGGTCTTTCTATGGCAAAAGAGATTTAAAGCACCCTTCCAAACTATATAGATAAGCCGTTCCATCTCTACTCTTCCTGAAATTTCCTCTCTCAACCACCCATACCTCTAGTTCAGCGTGATGTCTCTAGGCTCGAGTATATCAGATTTGCCTAGTCAGTGTTCTGATCCCTTGCAGGAATATGTTTGTGTCCTTGAAACCTCCCAATACTTCCAAGTGCCATTCCTTGTTCCAGCCCTTGTGCTATGGAGGTGAGTCAGCCTCTCACAGACAGACACTGCAGTGCCCAACTACCTTCTGTAAACAAAATGTTAGCTCCACCCTGGTAAACATGTATGGATTACTAACCAAGAAGACGTCCCATTATCGTTATCTGTCTTCTTGGCAGGTAACAGTAGTCTTGGGAACAAAATAACTACCTGGGCATTTTTGATTGAGTGTTGGGCACCAAATGCAGCTCATTGTTAATTTTGCCTCAAAGCTTGCAGAGCTGGCGTAGGAGGTTGAATAGACCCAAGGAGAAAGGCTAGCATGAGGCAGCAAATATACACACAGCAGTGCTGGCATTCTGTTTCCCCTAAAAGCAGTGAACAGAAGGGCAGAGCATGTCAGGCGTGAGATGGTAAAATGTTTCTCACCTCGGAACAGCTTTAGAAGAGCCATGCCTAACTGGAACAAAAACAGTAGGACTGGTAAGGTGGAGCTAGGTCTAGTGCTTCTAAAGACAAGGTAGGAGCCATTTACAAATTACTTTAACAGTGGTAAGCACAAGTGGTTTCAACAGCAACAGCGAGAACTGATAAAGCTGTGTTTCTATGAAAACAAAATGAGAAGGGGAACATGGCGGCTGCTAGTTAGAGCCGGTCGCGGGCTCTCTCTCTACTCCTGGCAGCTGAGCACGAACTTACCCGCACAGATGTGGATGTGGGGCGGTCTCGGCGGCAGGGCTGGTGTTGCAGCGAGATGAGTCTCTGATTTTCGTTTTTTTATCCGGTTTTCTTTCCCCCATTTATTTGGTTTTGGAGGCGACTGTGGCAGCGGTAATGGCGGGCCGTTGCAAGGCAGTGTGTGGGCGGAGGCTGCGGCGCGGATCGGCAGCGGCCGGCGCGCCAGGGTGAGAATCGGCTTCTGGGGCAGCGGGTGCCGCGGAGCAGCTCTGTATGCTCTGGCCCACAATCCGGTGATCAGGCTTCATCCCGGCAGCAACATTAGAATGGCGTGTGGAGCAAAAGCAAAAGATGCTGCACAGAATCCCCCAATGACCCCAGTAAGAAGGAGGAGGAAGGGGGATTGGGGGTCTTTGGCAACTGCGGGGAGGGGCCCTAATTTAGAGGACTCAAAGGCTACAAAGAAAAAGGACCTGATTGAGCCATCTATTGGGGGGTTAAATAGGTATACCCTAAGAAGTAGGGACATCTGGGGCCAAGGCCAGCCCCCCTGGGGAGTCCCCCTAAGGGAAGCTACCCCGTCAGCACTACAAAACAACTTACAGAAAAACCTTGAAGTCCGGCCATCTCACACCTGCCCCCCGCCCTCGCAAAACAAAAAAGCGTCTGCGGAAAAAACATCTCTGTCTATTGGTAAAAAGCAGTCCAGAAGTAAACCTGCAAATATTCGAATTACACCTTCACTTCGTTCTTATTTTAAGGTCCAGGCTCAGTCCACTCAGTCCACCCAGCCTACTCAGTCTACATCCATTGCTATGGCGGCTACGGCTACGGCCGCTTGTTCTACTCCCATGCTTAGCTCTGAACGGCCCGTCACGGAAAATCTCATGCCTACTGAGGTTGAGAATAACATTCTGTCCCTTGAAAATAGGTTCACCCCTCTGGCAATAGTAGAAGAGGACAGCACTCAAATCCAGCGTAACCTCAGGTCTGAGACCCCCCCGAGCCAGACTCTCGAATTGGGAAATGTGTTGAGCGAAACAACAATAGTGCCTAGCCCGGGGGAGCAATCTTCCACAGAGGGTCTTCTAGCCACCCTGTTAATGGAGATAAGAGAAAAATTTGCAGTCTCCGAACTTAATCAACAAAAGATCCAAGGGGCATGCGAAATGCAAGAAGGAAAGATAAATAACATTATGGAAAGAGCCGGATTAATGGAGACGGCTTTTGAGGACCTTTCAAAACAAGTGGGAACAAATAAATTTGAATCACGATGTTAAAGGATAGCGATAGAGAATTGCAAGATAAATTAGAAACTCGGGAAAATAGTGCTAGAAGAAATAACATCAGGATTTTGAATGTCCCAGAAGATCTTGAGGGAGGGGACATAAGGTCCTTCGTTATCAACCTTCTTGGAGAATTTTATGTAGACATAGAGAAGCAGACTTTGGAAGATGACATTCAGAGAGTACACTGAGACCCTTTTTGCAAGAGATCAGGGAAGAAAAACCCGAGAAGGATCCTAGTAAACTTCAAGACGTACTAAGTCAAAGAGAAGATCCTTGCTGGGGGGCTCAAAGTAGGAGTATACATCAAAGGAGAGTGGTCCTTCCGCATCAGGTCAGACATCTCACGCGCCACACAAGATAGGCAGTGGGAGCTAGGGAAGTACATACAAGATCTGAGGGGGTTGGGTGCCACTGCCAACCTCCGGTTTCCTGCCTCCCTAAAGGTGATGTGGAACAATAAGATGTATCATTTTAGGGACCCCTCCGAAGACAGTTCCCTGATCGAACAGATTAAAAGCACATCCAAATGATAGGATCTAACTCTGCCTGGTTGTAGCGAGAGAGCCGAAGAGGAGGTACCCCTTGGTATACCTCTAGTCTTGTGGGAAGGTGGGTGGGTTGGAAGGAAGGGGTGGGAGGGGTCACAAGCAAAAAGAAAATACAAAATATAAATACATTTTTTACTTGCACTGGGTGGGGGAGCATGTGGGAAAAAAGAAAAAATCGTCCTCATTCATTAATAAGACCCAACTATATTTAATTGGTCTGTATCAACCCGCTATCCTTTTAACCATGTGTAGTTTTTCAGGTCATTATGCACTCATCTATACTTCCAATGACAGATATAGGTAGGCCTGAGAAGCCGAAAATTTTGAAAATTCTATCATGGAACGTAAATGGCCTTAGGGTTTCTTCTAGAAGAAGAAAAATCCTAGAGTACTTGAGACTTTCGGATAGCGAGGTTTTTAGGTGCAGGAGTCACATCTACGTAAGGAGGAGTGGGCAGAGATACTTAAAAACAGAAATGGGTGGAACATTGCGTTTGTACCACTCAGACGTGTTCAGTAAAAGGAGTTGCCCTTCTTTTTAAAAACTCCACCCAAACCATACTTGGAGATTGTGCTGTCGATCCGCTTGGAAGGTGGGCACTAGCTAGGGCCAAAATCAATGGTTCCTGGTTGACTTTTGTGGGCTATTATGGCCCTAACCTAGACGACCCGGTCCCATTACGCACTTTACTTCTTCAGTTGGTCGACATCAAAGATCCTATTATACTGGGTGGAGATTTTAATGTAGTCCTGGATCCAATGCAGGATTCAACCTCCAGGAGAGCAGGGGCCGCAACTCACAATATGAGAGTCGCCTTGAAACAGTTGATGACAGATATGGGCCTTTTAGATATCTGGAGAGTGATGGGAAGTAAGGCTGGGATATCAGGGGAAACTTCACTTTCCATAACAAAATATGTGGTCATCGCTCTAGGATTGATTTCTTTTGGTAGACTCTTTTATTAGTAAGAACACGACTAGGGTCAGCCATGTCCCTGAACATCTGTCTGACCATTCTGCTATCATCCTGGAAATCACTCTTGTGAACAGACCCCTCTCTCGCAGGTGGACTCTGAACCGCTCTTTACTTTTGGAACCATTTGTAATCAATAAGCTGAAAACGGCAACCAATGAGTTCTTTTTATTTAATGTAAATTCAGCCCTCCCTCATATTGTATGGGACTCGTACAAAGCTTTTTTAAGAGGCACTTTAGCTTCCCTGTCTACTGCCTAAAATAAGAAAGTGAGAGAAAAAATTAGAGCTCTTGAAGCTGCAGTACATATTAATCAGCTAGCGCTAGAACAAACACCCAATAGCTTAAATATTATACAAAAACTAAATTTGGCAAAAACTGAGCTCACTGATTACCTTGAAGCAATAGTCAGGAGGAAATAGGAAGCCAGTAGGTTATCCCACCATGAATATGGGGAGGGGTGCGGCAAACTGCTTGCATGGAAAGCCAAAACTGATCAGTCTAGGAATCTGATAAAAGATCTCAGATGCTCAAACTCTGGTAATATCATCACCGAGGATATTGGGATTGAGAATACTTTTGCCCAGTTCTTCCAAGGTCTCTATTCAGAGGATCAAACATTAAGTGAAGAATTTATGGAGGAGTTTCTCTTAGATCTGGAACTCCCAACGCTTCAGAGCCCAGAAAAAGACAACTTAAGTAGCCCTATTGTCCTGGAGGAAATCCTTCATACCATCCGTACCCTAAACAAAGGGAAAGCCGCCAGTCCTGACTCTATCCCTAATGAAATCTATACTATTCTAAAGGAAGAGCTTGCCCCAATATTGCTTCAACTGTTTAATTCCGCCTTCATATCTGGCCAGGACCTCCCTCCATCTTGGGACGAAGCCACCATAACCATCCTCCTGACACAGAATAAGAACCCGAGGTCCTTTGAGTCTTATAGGCCTATTTCCCTTCTTAATAGTGACCATAAAATACATACCCAGATCCTAACTAAACGTTTGGATAAGGTGGCAGGATCACCAATACACCCCGACCAAAAAGGCTTTATGAAGGTGAGGCAACTTCATGAATTAACACATGATCTGATTGGGGCGATCGATATGGCAAGAGAATATGAGATTCCGTTGGCAGTAATTACCTTTGACGCTGCGAAAGCTTTCGATAGAGTCAGCTGGCCCTTTCTATACAAAATGATCCAACATTTTAATCTAGGGGAGGCTTTCTTAGCAGTGGTCAGGGCCCTATATAAAAATCCATCGGCTAGGGTCCTGGTCAATGGGAATCTCACTAAACCATTAAAAATCGGCAGGGGGACTAGGCAGGGATGCCCTCTCTCCCCCCTCCTTTTTAACCTTTACATCGAACCACTGGCATGCAAATTAACGGATGCCGGAATATTCATCCTTTCGTTTGTAATGGTTGGACGAACAAAATTGGGCTATATGCAGGGGACTCACTCCCTGCGATATGGGAGCAGTTGGAGAGCTTTGGGAAGGCATCTGGATATTCAATTAACCAGCAAAAAAACTAGCTAATGAAATGGAACACTCCCTATAGGAGCAATCTAACAAAGCAGGAGATAAGATATCTAGGAGTCCAAATAGTACATAATATAGAGAGGATAGCCCAGGTGAATTTTGATAAAGTAGCAGCGGGAGTTAAATCACAGCTACAAGCATGGGGGGCTCTCCCACTTTCTTTCCTGGGTAGCTCAAATCTCCTAAAAATGTCAATTCTCCCAAAGTTTACTTTCTTGCTTAACGTTATTCCGTTAGAATTCACGAAGACCTGGTTTAAGAAAGTACAGGGGGAGTTTTTCAGTTTTATTTGGGGAAACAAAAAACCTAGAATCTCTTTGAAGAAGTTCAGCAGAAAGAAAGAACACGGAGGGATTGCTAGCCCGGATTTCTACCAGTACTACTGCGCTTTCCATTTGAAGAACTTTCATCAACTGTTGATGGGAAGCTCTGGTTTGTCTCCGCTCTTTAGGGCCCTCACGGTGAGCTCCTCGTATCAAGCAGATTTCTTCCTTCTGAAGTTTGGTCACCCCAAATTCTTTAAGAAGGTGAGGTTAAAGGTCCTTTTAGCGGCCACTAAGGTCTGGTATCAGGTGTGATTGGCTCTACAAATACCTTATTATTGCGATGTAGCACCCATCTGGGACTCCCCAGGTACTCCGGATTGCTTACTGGACGCACTCGCTGTTCCGCTTCGAGGCTGTGGCATGCTTAGGTGGGGGCAGCTTATTGTGGACACCAAATTAATCTCATGGCAACACCTCTCAGAGATCTCCAAAAACTCGGTCTCAAAATTTAAATACTATCAACTCTTAAGTTGGGTTAAAACATTGGGGAAGGAGGCTAACGGGAATATGGACTTGGTGTCCAAGATCTGTCTACGCTCTACTTCACGGAAAGAAGTCGCAGAGTGGTATTGGATGCTAATCCAAAATGGAGAAGAGATGCAAAACCCATTCACAGAGATCTGGAGGAGGGAACAGCCAGGCGAAGACCTTGAATCCCTAGGGCAAGTATCTATGTCTCATTTGTGGTCATATGTGAAATCTGCCCCATTAAGGAAGAACCATCTTTTCACTGTCCACAAGGCATACTGGATGCCACAGAAATTGTCGAAGCTGGGGAGCTGAGTAATGAAGAAATGCCCGAAATGTGGAGAAAACAACGCAAACGGGGCCCACATGTTTTGGCAGTGCCCCTCAATCCAGCTTTTCTGGCAGAAAGTGGGTAAGATCATCTCAGGTATTATGGGCCAGGAGATTAAGATGAGCTTAGCTCTTGTGATTTTTGGAGTAGTCGCGGGTGGGGTGGCTATCCGGGGTTTTATCAAAACCCATAAAGCCCTCACCCTTGTTTTGATTCTCCTGGCACGGAGGGAGCTGTGTGTTAAGTGGATCCTCCCTTGTTCCCCTAATGAAGATGAATAGATTCGTTCTATACAAAAAGTCTCGTATCTTGATCGAGCAAATAAGCTTGTCAGGAAAACGAAATTTTGGGAACTTTGGGACGATTCGTTTAAGCTTTATTTCTCCAGCCTATCTCACTGAGCACAGAATCCCCCTAATTCTCCCCCTGTCCTAGGTCCTGTCAGGCTGTTTTCTATCCTTTTTTCTCTTCCTTTCTAAACCTGTTCTTTTTCAGTTTCCTGTTCATGCATGATGTATGTTTGAGTTTTTCTTTTTTTTCTTCTTTAAACCTTATGGTCCAATGATTAATTGTATGCTACACAGGTCGCTCCAGTGGCTGGGTCATCCACTTTTAGCACCTGTCTTTAGAGGAGTCAGTGCCATTGTCCATCCAGGAGGCTTTATTCTCTCTGGCTCTGAGATATTTCTATCCTCCCTCCCTTGTGGAGAGACCGGGTGCCCTATTGCCTCTTTCTGGTATGGTCTGGCCTCAACTCTCTGAACCCAGAGCATAATTTGATAAATGAGGACACAAAAATAAAAGAAAACAAAATGAGATACATATTTAAAAAACTGATGGACTAGAGGAACATTTGTAGGGTTTTTTCACTAGAAAGTAGTGTGTTGATTGGTTATAGCAGGACTGTATGTTCCGAAGATTATTTGGTATTTTCTAGCCTCAATGTTGATTGGTGGAGGCTTTCTATAGCTGGGTTTTTTTTCACTCTCCAGTCATTTGTGCTATTGTCAATGGAGGGAAAGAAAACTGCTAAAACAAAACGTTCTGTCATCCTACAAGAGATCTAGGTGAAGCAGGTCTAGACTCACTTGGGCTTATGTACAAGCCCCTATAGCCACCACAACGTCACCTTTTACGACGTTGTGGTGGCGATAGGGGCATTGCCTTTTTTACAAGGCAGTGATAAGCCACTTAACGTGGCTTAACGCTGCCTTGTATTTAAGGCCCCATTTCACGCTATGCTTAGCGTGAAAGGGGTGGGCAGTGGGTGTTGCGGTGGGCGTTCCATCGCAACACCCATTGATTTTGACGCTGCCCCCTATTTACAAGGGCAGCATAAATAGGAGGCAGCGCCAAAATTAAGACCAAGGAAAACCTATTCTTAAGTTGGCGAAACGAGGAGAAATGCATTATTTCTCCTCTTTTTTGCTTTTTCCATGTGTGCTGCCTTGTGCATGACAATAAGCCATGACGGCTAACGCCTCACTCTGCCACCTCCTTGAACATATGCCCCACTGTCTCTCCAATAACAAACTGCTCTGATAGATTTGAGTGTGTGCTGTTGGCAGATGTGCAGAAGATGATTGAAAAGGCAGTCGCAGACAGTTTGACTACTGAGAGAGCAAAGCATACGCATTGCCACCATGTGGGGGAAGGAGGAGCTCAGATTTCATTTCCTCAGATGAGGAGGCTAGTCCAATGAGCGGTGGCAAACATGTGCCCTGTGAGATTATAGACCTTTTTCTGGAACATTTGGGAGAGAATTTAGGGGCATATTAGCAAGGGCTGGCGATATAATTATCGTCGCTTTAGCGTCCGTTTTTGGGCGAAAAGCGGCGATAATTATATCGCAATATCATCAAGGACACGCTAGCGCGTGTTTCCTTGATGTAGAGCCCGTTTTTCACAGCCTCGCCTCGCATCGCTAATGAGATGCAAAGAAGGCGTGGCTGTGAAAACAACACATGTTAATATCGTGAAGGCAGCTTCGCGATATTAACAAGGAGAGTGCAGCGATAAAAAAATCGCGCTACCTCAGCCTTAACTCAGGAATTTAACGTCTGTTAAATTCCTGACTAAAGCATACTTTTAATGGGAGATGGATTATGCTGATACGACCACAGGGTCGTATCAGCAATGTTATCGCTGTTTTCAATGGAACATCGCTGGAAAACCAGTGATGTTCCATTGAAAACACCGCTATCGCTGAAATATTATCGCCATAGCGCTATGCGTTGTAAATATAGCGTTATCATGGCGATAATATTCAGCGATAGCCAGCGATAATATTTCTATCGCTATGTACGGCCAGCGATAATTATCGCTGGCCGTTGATAATATGCCCCTTAGCCTTTCCTGAGAAGTTATCAATTGAATTTTCCTCATGATGCATGT
The DNA here is from genome assembly GCA_963921515.1 of Calotriton arnoldi. Classification (NCBI taxonomy): domain Eukaryota; kingdom Metazoa; phylum Chordata; class Amphibia; order Caudata; family Salamandridae; genus Calotriton; species Calotriton arnoldi. Next base: position 129,201 of record CAWUFW010018801.1, on the reverse strand, counting down.
TCCCACAGTGTACTAGACTTTCTAGTCAAATCCTTTCTTTACATGTCAGAATAAGGGCATCAAATGTCCATCCTTTGTTTCGCGAAGAAAATACATGTTTGGGGTGGTGCAGATAAGATTCTTCCACATTGTATTGATTAAGTCCATACTTGCAAATCTAGCTGGATATACAGCAGTAAATCCAGAGAATTGTAGGCTAGTGGATCAGTTGGACAAAAAGACAGAGATTGCTTTGAAGAAGGTATATGTATCTAGCATTAAAAGCAAGAACCTACATGGCACAGACAGCAAAATCTCTAGTAAAACACTTTGATTAATTGACTGGGTTCATACGAAAAAGTGAAGTCTGTCTCATCTTTTACACTGCCCGTTTCTTATCGGCTTTCACTTCTTATGGTTTAAGGACATCTGTGTTAGCTTCAGGGCCTTGGAGATGGCCAGAAGACACATTTGGACAAGGGAGTGAAAGACAGATAAATCAGCTATGTTGAAAATTCCATTTGAAGGCATTAAGCTTTTTGAGGATTAGTTGGATCAAATGGCCACAAAAGCATTCAAAGACAGAAAACATGCCTTGCTATATAAACGAAAATCTTCTGGTACTTTGTTTTCTGGAAGTTGAGATTCAAGTAAATATTTATCTTGTTGTTCCAAATCCTACAGAAGAAAGCACATTCAACAGAAAGAAGCAAAGAATAATAATACGTCCCAGACTGCTTCAAGTGAATATAAACAGCATCATCTCTGACTATGGGAGATTAATGGAGCAATGGTGTATATCCATTCACCATGAATGTCAAATAAACAGGGCCACTGGAATAACATGATTCCAATGGGAGGATGTATACAAGTATTCTTGACAGCTTGGGAGGCAGGCATCTCAAACTGCTAGGTATTCCAGATAGTTCCAGAGTGCTATCTTATGGGCTTTGTCTCGCTCCCTAAAAACAGAGGGATCATTTCTACTCCTATTTTCAGAGACAAGAACAAAGCCAGAGCCCTGAAACAAAGAATCAATTCATTGATGAAGAAAGGATCTATCACATGGTCCAAAAGAGGAACATGGGGAAAGAATATGTTCTATTTTGTTTCTGGTAACATACATTTCAAGAGGTTAGTGGCCTGTCCTAGATTATAGAGAATCAAAATGTGGGTTTGAACATTACATTTCAAGATGGACTATCTGCAAAAAATGATTCCTTTGGTACAGCAAGGCAAGTTATTGGCCCCCTTGGATCTGCACAATGCTTAGCTACATATCCTGATGCATTAGAACCATTAGAGATATCGGAGACTTGCAGTGGAGAAGCAGTATTTTCAGTTCAGGGTCCTGGGCCAGGCAAAAGTTGGCAACCAAGGTATTTACAATGTTGATGGCTCCTCTAGTGGGCCTGTCACAAAGCAAGGGCATATATTTATATCCTTACCTGAACGACTGGATGATCCACTCAGTAGCAATGCCTCATTCTGTGAAGAAAATAAACGAGGTCATTACAGCATTGCAGATTGTTGGTCTCCTAAAATCAATTGGAAGAAATCTTACCTAACTCCAACTAGGATGTAGAGTACATCAGAATTTGGTTCTGTTCTGATAAGACAGTGCCTTTTCCAGATTGGAGGAAAGAGAAGATCAGGAATCGTCTCAGAAGCCTCCTTTGGATTAATGAGAGCATGTTGTTTTCAGGAATAACTTACCAGTTTATAGAGGCGTCCTGTAAAGATCCACTCTCTGTGCAGTGCGCTCCCGTTGGTCAGGGAGCTTGTGAAGGGGTTTCCATGTGGCGACTAGGGTGCTGAGAACGCACACTACAAGGAGGCGTGGCTAGGGGTGGATCCCAGAAGCATCCGGGTCACAATAAGTTGTGCTTGCAACAAGCAGGTAGCTCACTGGCAAAGTTAGTGTCTTGAAGTTTCCAGCCACCACAGTACACTGACACTCACCCATCTCGCAATCCGTATCTATTATTAATTTCTATCAAAGGGAGGCTGCATTCTCTGGCTAGGCTAGGCTCTGTTGCTCTAGTTCCTGCCTAGTTATTGGCGGTTCTCCTTTCCAGTAGACAGCTTCGACCCTTGGAGAACAGAACAGACTCATAGTTGTCTTTTACCAGCATTCTCTCTTCTTGCTAGATTTCCCGCAACAATAGATCGCTCCAACCCACTTATATCTAAAATAATTATTCCAACAGCTAAACTTGATAACTGATGTTAGGATCCAGCCGAAGTCACACAATGCATAACCTAGCAGTGATTATCATACAAAAACACAATGCAGCAAACTTTGGGGACTACCTCAGACCAACAAATATAATTAGTTGCAGGCTGGTATTATAGGCATCTGTATAACTCTTAAGGTTTCATCAAACACTCGTTTCCAGTAAGAAAAGAAGCAAACACAGGTAGAACACAAACATATGGGTAATGTCAGCCATGGGTTCCCCACATGGAAAGCTTTAAGAGTTCTGATGGCAACCCCATTTAAAAAGCTGATTGGGAGTATAATAGAAATCTTGTGTGACTTCAAATAGATGCACTTTTAGTCTAGAAACTTTCATACTTGAGTTGTTAAGTCAAATTTATCCTAAAATAAGAGGCACGTTCACCTGAATGGATCAGTTATGGGACCATTTTAATGCTAACGTAGCTAAATTGTTGGATTGATCACAGGTTTGCAGTTTGTAAAATTTGCTTTTCCCTCTTTTTTGTTGATTATTATATATGAGATCGATGCATGGGATTTCGGCCAGTAATAGATTATTATTGATTTTATCGGGAAAATATTATTTTCATTGAGATGATTTTTAAAATACCTGTCGCAGGAATGAAGTATTATTCAATCAAATCAGTAAATGATTGAAATTGATGACCCTCAAATCCGATAAGAAGTTGCATCAAATTCAAGGCCTTATGCATCACCTATAAGGCTTTGCACAACACAGGCCCACAGTTTTTGAGGCAGTCTTTGAAGTGGTACTCCCCCAATAGATCCCTTCGTTCAGAAGAGGCTAAACTTATGCTCCTACCCAGGATCCGAAAAGCCAGTTGGGTTGGCAGAAGCTTTATAGCAGGATCTATAAAACTTTGGAATAGCCTTCCGATCCATATCGGGGCCTTGCCTACACTAACGGCCTTCAGGAAGGAACTTAAAACTATTTTTTAAATAAGGTAAGATTAATTTACTCAGGACTGCTAGCGCCAAGACACCTTTTGGTATTCGTGCGCTTAATAAATCACTATAACATAACATAACAAATAACTGCTCTGCATTTTGAAGATCGTACTTCGCCCACACATCTGAATAGAGATTATGAGCGAAGGAGGGGAAATGTGGATTATACCATTATTCAATTAAGAAGGAAAAGAGTGTCAATATTTCCACACACATTAACTTCGACTGGTGGTACTGAGAGACTTGGCAACAGTCGTACTGTTTGTACCTTGGCCCATATTTCATGGCGCGAGTTTGGTATTTCAAAGGGTTAAATATCTCAAGGAGTGCTGTGTCCAGAGGGAATTCAAGGAGGTTATCTAGAGGAATGGTGGTTTCCTGGACAGAGGCACAGGGAATTTCATTTTTGGTGATTTGTAGAGCTGCTACATTGACAATTCCTCCACATCCATAAATTTCATCCTCAGTCGGTTCCCATATTTTTTAATAGTATGTGAAAATATTAGCTTGTTTACCATCAAATAAACAGGGCCACTGGAATAACCTGATTTGGTACTGTGGCTTTCTACAGGAAAGTATGGATTTGCCTTTTTATCCTCATAATCCAGCAATTACTGCATAATTTGCAGGTTTTGAAAAAAAATGTAGATCAAACTAATCAAAAGCTTCTAAAAACACAGCACAGGGGGAACAATCACTTGAGCAGTTGATTACTGTTTTCAGGTAGCTAAGAGGTGCTAAAGTGGTGTTCAGGGGCATAGCTTGGTCAGTAAGATTGGGGAGGGTGAGCTTCAGATTTCTCAACAATCATGCTGGGATATCTTGTTAAAACACTTGTATGTGAAGCAGGACTTAAGTGTCAGTGGAAAGAGAGAGGAGGCCGAATTTCTAGAGGTACTTAAAACACAATATTTTTTTAACTAATCAACATTTTTTAAGTCCTTCAAAACAGAGATGAGAGAGAGTGCGTCTGTGTGGTTTTGTCAGTGTGGGCATGTAATCCCAGGTGAAATCTGACAGACACTTCATCATACCAGACTGATAACACTTGTACCCAACTATTTACTATAGAAAACATTGTTTAGCGGGGTGTATCATCCCAAACACCCCCCTTGAAGCTATGTCCCTGGAGGTGAAATTTTGCACAGATGGTATTAGTTTCCTCAGATAATGCAGTAGGGGTTGCGGATGCTTTGGTATGCAGCATGAACAAAATTCTTGCGTACTTAAACGGAATTTAAACAGGGTGGGGCTCACATTATATTACTGCATGTCTTTTGCAAACTCAAAATCAGGAAACCCAAAACTGAAGACCAGTTCTTAAACATACCTGGGATGCATAGACTAAAAGAGACACACAGTTTAGTGTGCACAAGTAGTTTGTATTCTACTGAATCAACACTATGGGGTCGATTCCGATTCGGGCCGGAAAACGTACCGACCGACTCGGAGCCGGAATAAATACCGACCGACACGTACCGGTGCAGCCCGACCCGCAAAGTACGATGAAAAGCATGCTAAATCCGACCGACTCGTACGGAACACAAGCCGACCGACCAAGCCGCGCGGAAAACAGCCATCCGGCTGGAAAAGCATGCGAAACGAACCGACCGACACGCACCAGGAAGAATCCCGAACGAAACGTACCCGCGAACGTCGACCCGCCAAGTACGATGCAACGCGTGGAAAACACGACCGAGTCGCACGGAGCACAAGCCGCACGACCGACACGCATTCAAAACTGCGAGCCGAAGCAAACCAAAACCCCGCGACCGACGCGTACGCAGCACAGAAAACAGCACAAACACAGCTTGAACGAATAGGAGAGGCTCGCACGAGACAACTGGAGGGTCCGACTCGGTCACAAGAACGTCTCCTACATGCACAAAAATAATCAAGGAAAAAAAGACACAAAAAAGGCCAAACAAGCTACCACAAAGCAAATAAATACTGGGGGAAACAGGGAACAAAGACACACCCACAACTCCACCTATATAAAGGACACAAATCCCTACCATGATCCTTTGCAAATTCTAATTACCTGCCAGCACTCAACACCAACAGACAGCAACCACACACACACTCACAGCTCATCCATCACACAAGCCACACACCAGCAGCACCACAACAAATAGCACCCTCACATACACCCAGCAAAACACACACTCACACACCCTCACTTGCACACCAACACACACATCACTCACCAGCACCACCCAACACCATGCCCCCAAAGAAGAATCACAAGTTCCTAGATAGTGAATTGGAAGTCATGGTAGATGAGATCCTCAGGGTAGAGCCACAGCTGTTTGGCACATTGGTCCAACAGACACCCATGGCGCAGAAAACCAAGATGTGGGAGAGGATCGTCGACAGGGTCAACGCACAATCACCATGTTTGCGCACAAAGGTAGACATCCAGAACAGGTGGTATGACATGCGCAGGAGGGTCAAGGAGCTGTTGAAGAAGGACTACATCTTGAGCCAACACACCGGCAGTGGCCCTCCTGCCAAACCAGTATACCTCAGGCCCTGAGAGGAGAAGGTGCGGGCCATCCTACCACCAGTGAGCATCTATGGACTAGAAAACATCCCAGAGCCTGGTGAGTACACAACTAATGTACACAATATTGTGCCACAATACACACACATCACTGTCAAGGGAGAGTCAAACCATGCACCCTTAGGAAATACACACCAACCAAAACAGATCATCCCAAAATGTGTATGTCAGCCAGATAAACACAATACATGCCAGCTCATAGTGAAATGTAACTGTGTCATGACATGTACAAACCTAACAACAAATACAGCTAGGCAGTGGCACAAATATAACCAACAAACACAGTCAGACATGTAGCCACCACCACAACACCACCTCACAGGGAAGCTCACTGAAAGGAAGGAATACTGTGTATGCTGGGCAAGTCAGTGCAGCCAATAGCATCATGGGAGTCGTAGTCACAGAAATTGCCCACCCTCACAATGCGCACATCAACACCACCATGAACCATGCACACATCACAGGCAGTGCAAAACAACTGACAAGATGGCTGACACTGGCTACTGCTGTGGGGAGCACAAGGCCCTGCTGGCAACTGTGCACCAACAAACAGCACAACACCACTGCCTGACATCCTGAAAGCCAACTAGCACTCTCTGCAATGCAAGCACGTTGCATGGTGGGATATCTGGCTGGGTGGGAAGGAGGACTCACAGCACTGACCATAGTTACAAGCAGCTCACCTCACACACCCCTCAACACAAACTCCACATAACCCACCTGGGAGAATGCAATGCCTCACATACCAAATGAAGATTCCACAAAGAACCACCACCCTGGGTAATGCTGTGTGAAGCACAGGGACACACCTGGGACTTGTAGCCAAACAAACGCAAGGACAACACTGTCAGCCTTCCTGTCAGCACAGGCACACTACCCCACAGGGAAGCAGAGTCAAAAGGAAGGAAGTATGGGCATGCTGGGAAGGGGGTGTAGGCAATAGCATGATGGGAGTTGGTGTCACAGATACTGCTCACCCTCACAATTGGCCCATCAACACCACTCTGAACCATGCTCATATCACAGGGAGTGGATAAGGACTGACAAGATGGCTGACACTGGCTACTGCTGTGGGGAGCACAAGGCCCTGCTGGGAACTGTGCACCAACAAACAGCACAACACCACTGCCTGACATCCTGAAAGCCAACTTGCACTCTCTGCAATGCAAGCACGTTCCATGGTGGGATATCTGGCTGGGTGGGAAGGAGGACTCACAGCACTGACCATAGTCACCAGCAGCTCCACCCACACACCCCCTAACACAAACTACACACAACTCACCTGGGAGAAAGCATTGCCTCACACACCAATCAAATATCCCACAAAGAACCACAACCCTGGGTCATGCAGTGTGAAGCACAGGGACACACATGGGACTTGTAGCAAAACAAACCCCAGGATAACACTGTCAGCCATCTTGTCAGCACAGGCACACAACCCCACAGGGAAGCTGAGTCAAAAGGAAGGAAGCATGGGCATGCTGGGAAGGGGGGTGGAGGCAAAAGCATGATGGGAGTGGTAGTCACAGCTCAACATCCCCCACCCCCATGGCCCAGCAAGCTCACACTGAAGCATGCACACCTCACAGAGAGTGTAAAGCCCCATCAAAGATGTCTGACACTGGTGCTCTGTTGTGGGGAGCACAAGGCCATGCTGGGAACTGGACAACAACCAACAGCAGGACACCACTGTCAGCCATCTTGCCATTGCTGGCACACCCACACACAGTGAAGTACACTCAAAAGGAAGGAAGTATGGGCATGCTGGGAAGGGGGGTGGAGGCAATAGCATGATGGGAGTGGGAGTCACAGCTCAACATCACCCCCATGGCCCAGCAAGCTCACACTGAAGCATGCACACCTCACAGAGAGTGTAAAGCCCCATCAAAGATGTCTGACACTAGTGCTCTGTTGTGGGGAGCACAAGGCCATGCTGGGAACTGGACAACAACCAACAGCAGGACACCACTGTCAGCCATCTTGCCATTGCTGTCACACCCACACACAGTGAAGTACACTCAAAAGGAAGGAAGTATGGGCATGCTGGGAAGGGGGTGGAGGCAATAGCATGATAGGAGTGGGAGTAACAGCTCAACATCCCCCATGGCCCAGCAAGCTCACACTGAAGCATGCACACCTCACAGAGAGTGTAAAGCCCCATCAAAGATGTCTGACACTGGTGCTCTGTTGTGGGGAGCACAAGGCCATGCTGGGAACTGGACAACAACCAACAGCAGGACACCACTGTCAGCCATCTTGCCATTGCTGTCACACCCACACACAGTGAAGTACACTCAAAAGGAAGGAAGTATGGGCATGCTGGGAAGGGGGTGCAGGCAATAGCATGATGGGAGTGGGAGTCACAGCTCAACATCCCCCCATGGCCCAGCAAGCTCACACTGAAGCATGCACACCTCACAGAGAGTATAAAGCCCCATCAAAGATGTCTGACACTGGTGCTCTGTTGTGGGGAGCACAAGGCCATGCTGGCAACTGTGCACCAACCAACAGCAGGACACCACTGACTGACATCCTGAAAGCCAAATTGCACTCCCTGCAATGGAAGCAAGTTCCATGGTGGGATATCTGGCTGGGTGGGAAGGAGGGCCGGATGTCAACCCAATACAACCAATGCAGACCATGTACACACCCCAACATTCACATGGAAATTCCCAAATAATGCAGGACAATGTGCTACACCAATATCAACCCCTGACTGTGACAACTTAGGACAATGCAATGTACAGGCCCGCATCCAGAGGCACAGTCACAACTGTCAGGTGTGTCAACCATTGCTGCCTGCAGACACATAACATACATTGTGTGTGTCTCCCTAAAACAGGTGATGATGGGGACACAGCAGCAGACGCAGAGGAGTCCTCCAGGCTCAAGAGGATACGGAGCTCACTGGTGTGGAACAGCCACTGCCCTTCTCGGATGAAGAAGACCAACCTGGCACCTCCGGAGCAAGTCATCATGCAGCACCAGCAGGACCACCAGCTGCACCCCCTGCACCCACCCCTTCAACGACTGTCAACACACATACCACCCCTGCCGACATGGAAAGACCAAGGAGCACCACCACCACCAGCACAGGGACCCTGGACCAACGTGGGGCCATGGACACCAACACCACCAACAACCCCCAAGGGGGCCCAGGGTCACCTGTGCGTGCCACCTCAGGTACTGCACGTGTCGCCAGGGGTGGTGGGAGGGGTGGGAGACACAGGTCACTGATCGCAGAGGGGTCTGGACTGCATGATGACCCACAACTGGCACGCATAGCCGATGCGTACCAGTCCAGCACCGGAGAGCTCAGCCAGGTAGTGGGGCTCCTCAGGGACATTAAACAGCAGCAGGCTGCCCATCATGCCCGCTTGGACTCACACATGTCCCGCGTGGAGTCCAAGTGGGACACACTGCAAGAGATGACGGCGGTGCATAGGGACATACTACAATGCCTCCGCCAGATGAGCAGCAACCAGTCAACACCTCCCTGTGTGCCCACAACATCTGGTGCTGAAACAACTGCAACTGCCACAGGGAGGGAGGATGACTCTGGCGGAGAGTCCCCTGCACCGCAGCAGCCTGCACTTGAAGGTCCCCCCCCAAAGAAGAGGGGCCGTCCGATGAGGGGCAAGTGAGAGGCCGATGGCCATGTGCAACCCCAGGAAGCCTAAACCTGTTCTGGATAATCACCTTTGTGCGCAAACTGTTCACCCTGTTGACTGCAACACAACTCTCCCACATGACATGGAGAGCTCAAGTTGGACCAATGTCTCAGATGACTGTGGACTTTACTCTGGACATTTCTGCTACCAGGACTTCCAAATCATCTAGGAACTTTGGATTACAATCACAATATACAGCACCCACCATCCTGTGCACTATACTCACACATGTATGTCAATAAACTCACTAATACACCATACTTGCCTCTGTTGTGATTCCTACGTTGTCTCTGAAGTGGCGATGATGAACTGGGAAATGACACTGTGCATGCTAACTGCTACAGCAAGTACAACACCGGCATGTGAGTCATGGCGACGTCACACATATGAGGGAGGCACACCACCAGGGCTACACAACACATACACACCATGGCCATCTGACTCATCGCCTACACTGATGTTGCCAGGAAATACGTTGCATTGCACAGACCCAACACCTATTCACAGTCTGTGTTAACTAGCCCACTGGTGCAGTAAGCAAATGTCAGTCAGATGTGTGACCACAGATAACGCACATCACAAAGTGAAGCACAGGTTTATTACACATTTGCAACATGTTGTAACTACCACAGATGCAAGGTAATCCCACCTGGCAGCGGGCACACAGTCAACAAGTGTAGAAGGAAGGAAGTCCATGGGTGTGGTGCACATCACCTGTAGGGACACGACAGCTACCACCCTGGAAGTCGAATCACGGTGTCGGGGATCACAGTTGACCAAACGACTCTGAAAGTACCCTGTGAAGGACAGAAATGACACACAGTCAAAAGCACTGAAGAACAGGACAGAACTGCAATACACATGCCCAATACATGTCACATGATACCCACCCAGAACCAAGTTAGCATGTCAACACTGTTGGGGAGTACAGACTACCTGTAAGGACACATCGCTACACGCATACAGTCATGTAGCACATGCACACACTCAAACAGCACCAGAGCACCACCAACACATATCATGCAAACTCACATCAGTTACATGACATCTCTGGATACTTACATTCAGCTGAAGAAGTTGGTGATGAGCTGTGTGCGGACATCACCATCATCATCATCATCATCACTGGCATCGTGGTCCAGGCCAGGATCCTCCACAGGTGGCGGACGTTGGTCATCGTCATCCAGGATGAGAGGCAACTCCTTCCGCACTGCCAGGTTGTGTAGCATGCAGCAGACGATGACAATCTTGCACACCTTTGCCGGGGCATATGGGAGGGACTCTCCTGTCTTGTCCAGGCAGCGGAAGCGGCTCTTCAGGAGACCAAATGTCCGCTCAATAACTCTCCTCGTCCGACCATGTGCCTCATTGTAGCGCATCTGGGCTGGTGTCACAGGGTTCCTGAGGGGCGTCAGCAACCACGGCATGTTGGGATATCCGGAGTCACCTACATACAGACAATTGCACATTATCTGAGTTGGAAAAGAGGGTGGGACACTACATTGCAGAACACACACAATGGTACAAAGTCAGTGCACACCAACAAGCCAGGCACGCTGGTTCCGCATCTGTGACATCATCCTCGGGATGCGACTACTCCTCATCACGTAGGCATCGTGTGCAGAACTGGGGAAACGGGCACACACGTGTGTGATGGTCATATCTGCAAGACAGACCACCAGTGCATTGACCGAGTGGTAGTGCTTGCGGTTCCTGTATGCCTGCTCCTGGGCCTGTGGTGGTACCAAAGCCACATGTGTCCCATCAATGGAGCCAATGACATGCGGCATCCTCCCCAGGGCATAGAAGTCACTCTTCACGCCAGTCAGTTGCTGGAGTCTAGGGAAATAGATGTACTGGTTCAGGTATATCAACATAGCCAAATGATGCTTTTTGCGACCGCTAGTCCAGAAAACAGGTACTTACCTTAAAGACACGAAAGCAGTCTTACAACTACTTGCGACTCAGGACTTCGACATAAGTCAACATCTTCTACTTGGTTTAGACGTTGAGAGTCTGTACACTAGTCTTCCTCATGATGAAACCATTGGTATCATAGAAGAAGTTTTATATGCAACCACATGGGAATACCACACACCACGTAGTATGGTTATGGAATGCATTTCCTTAGCATTAAAACAAAATTTCTTTCTCTATAAAGATACATACTATTTACAAAAACATGGGACTAGCATGGGAAGCACCTTCGCTCCTAGTCTTGCAGGTCTTTACGTGCATCATCTAGAGACAACCAAGATACTGCACTTAGACAATCCATTCTATGAGCACATCATTACCTGGAAGAGGTACATTGATGATATCCTAGTGATATGGAAAGGCGATACTCACTCTGTTGAGTCCTTTATGCTATGGCTAAACCAACAAAATCAGTTCTTGAAATTCACACATATAGTATCCAATACTGACTTAGTGTTCCTCGATCTTAACATTTACCCAGAGAATGGCAAGCTCAAAACAACTACTCACTTCAAACCTACTGCAAAGAACTGTCTTCTCCTTTATAGTAGTTTCCACCCACGACATTTTGCGAGACAATCTCCCTTTTGGACAGTTCCTACGCTTAAGAAGGAACTGTACGGACATTACTGATTTCAAAACCAAGCTACTGATCTTGAAAGGAAACTACTAACACGTGAATATCCACCAAGAATCATCAAACAGGGTTGGAAAAGAGCCAGGTATAACAATAGAGAGGCTTTGTTGGATAACAATCCTCCAAAGGTAAGAGAGACCAGACCAATCTGTGTCACAACATATAATACCCATTCGAATGAAGTATCCAAGATAATTAATAAACATTGGAGAATACTGAACTGTGGAAAACTTTCTTTTCCCAAACCCATGTTTTCTCACAAAAGAGGCAGAAATCTGAGAGATATCCTTGTGCATACGAGGCCACATACCACATGGGAAAATAACCTGGCCCCCTTCAATTCCCAACCGATCCATGGTCATCATCCCTGCGGAAATTGCAGTACCTGTGCCCTTACTACAAAAAGTAAGAAAATTACATTCTCTAATGGGTCTGTGTGGGAACAAAGACGATTCACTAATTGTAATAGTAAGAATGTAATTTACATGATCACTTGCCCGTGCAATTTGGAGTATATCGGGATGACGTCCAGACCAGTTAAGATACGGATTGGTGAACATAGAAGCAATGTGAGGTGCAAGAAGAGTACCACTAAAATGGCAACCCACTATCTGTCAACCAACCACAACGTTGACGACATAAAATGGACAGTGATCGAACAAATCTGCCATGAAAAGGATCTTCTGGAAAAGGAACAACGTTGGGTGTTCCGTCTGGGGACACATGACCAGGGATTGAATGACGAAATTCCGTGGGCCCAGCTAATAGGTTAAAGTAGTCATTACACCTGCCTACTCCCCTCCATTACTATATACAGGGCACTAACTGTATCTCAGTGTTTTGGTCCCTGCATGTAGGAGTCCAGATGATACATCAGCAATCTCCTTTACATCCTTGATTTTGCCTGAGTTCGCTAGCGTTCGTTTTACTAAGTATCATCTTCTCGGGCCTTTTATATTATCTAACACCTGTTGTGACTTGTGCTGTTCAATAAGCGTTAATTTCTGCTTCTTAATACGCATTATAGCACTTACAGGGCTTTCACTCCAATCATAATGATCATTTTAATTATCACCAACCGCCTTGTCTCGCAATTTCTCTTTGATAACCACACGCGGTGTTGGGCAACAACCACACCGCATTATAGAATCCTGAATTTTATTTTTATTATTTATTTTTCCATATCACCTACTGCTGTTTATTATGCCGCTGCTCTATAGTACCCCGGGGTAATGACATACACTTGGTTGTTGAACACGTACGGAATACTCACTTCCGCAGTGCTATTGAGTCAGCGCTCTAGTGCTTTTGGAAAATCTAACTGATAAGCTTTCTTCCGGTTTGTGTGTATGTCTCGCGCTAGTTTCACAGGTGATTCTAGTCTGCTCTCGTTACTTCCGTATAAATAGCCGCTCACCGCACTCCCTAGTCATGCAGCGGAGCCGCGGGTGAGCAGTATGGGGCAAAATTTTGTCTAGCAGCATGTAAGTACGGCATAGCCGTCATGGTCCGAGTTTTCTTCGTTAATTTTCATTGTTTACTCGGCAAGAGGACGAGCACTACCTGACCGTGTCTCTCTCTTCATTTCCATACCATCTTTTTCCCTCTTAGTAACGAATGACTTCTTCCTGCTTATCCGTACCTGAGGCTCATGGGGCAATACACCCATTCATACATTGTATGTATTGTGTATATACACTGTTATACACACCGCCTCTTTATTATCATAGTCACTAAATAGAGTGTGTGCTTTATGTTATATGTTGTGTGTCATTGTATGTTTTTCCCTTTTCCCAATTTCTTTCACAGGTCCATGCACCACTATAGCACTATGTTGTATTAACAGTCACTTTGACACATGTGTTGTCTTTGCAGGTCTTCGTGAGACAACGCCGTGTACGGCGTTATTAATACTTCAATATTTCCCTTTTTTACAGATTAACATATAGTACTTACTGATTTACATTTAGAAGTACAAACAGGTACTTTATACTGCATGAATAATTGCTTTTCTTTTTGTATATAATTATTTTCACTTTTTAATAAAACAATAAGTGAGCGCTGAAGGGATCTTCTTAGTCCTGATGAAGAAGCCTTGAGCTTCGAAACATGTTGACTTTTAGGAAAGTCAGCTCATTATATGCATGACTATTCCAAATCACTATTTTAACAGGTTCAGCCTCAATGACCTATTAAATTGTTTTATGTCCATGAGGCCAGTTCCTTTTTAATTTCACCCTTTGACCCTTCTTCTCACCACCCCTGCACCACACATAGTCTTTTAGATAAGTGCTCCCGCGCAGTCGCTGGTTGTAGCACGCCCCATCCCACAGTGGGATGGGAAGACCCCAATGATGAAGCATGACATCAAGGGTCCTTTTGATGTGTGAGGGGTATTTAAACAACGTTTGTGTATGTCCTATCATGAAATAGGAACACAATTTTTTTCCCCCACCCACTATAGGCCCTTTACTTCATCATTTAGATCATTACCCATATGGTGGATCTTGATGTTTTGATAACTACTGACCTGAGGAGGACGTATCCACCGTTAGTGTCCCTAGGGGCACTACCTCTTCTCTCCCTAACTTTGTTTTTTTGTAAATATCAACATAGCCTCCAATACATCGCGGAGCACACGGCTGAACATGGTCTGTGACATCCCACCAGCAGTCGCCAGAGTGTGTTGAAAGGTACCGGTGGCAAAGAAGTGTAGGGCTGCCATCACCTTCACCTTGGGGGTCAGCGCTGTAGGATACGGCCGGCCAGGTTGCAGGTGTGGTGCCAAGCGCACTGCCAAATCTTCAATCAGCTGCCTGGTGAAGCGGTACCTTCGGATGCTGTCACGTTCCACCATCGTTGCCAGGTCAGGGAATGGTCTATGGACAGCTGGTGCCCTGCAGTGCATAGGTGAAGAAAGAAAGATTGTCAGTCACCCCACATATGTGGCATTGAACACACTCAATATCACATGATACATCATTATGAGGCACAAGTACATGATGTGTGCAGATCCGTAAGGACATGTATGGCACATACATGGCCAACATCCAACATCACAGTTCAACAAGTGGCATCAATAAGTCCCAGGTTGTGCCATTGGGTATCATGAGGACGTGTCACATTTCCCATCTCCTGCTGCCACGTTACAAACACACCCCACAGTGACATGTGAGGACAGATGTGCCCCAGGCATCACAGCCCAACGACAGGTAGATTCCAAGGGACCCCGTATTGCCACATGGACACTGGCATGACATGGCGTATCATGTATACACCACAGCAAAACAACCATGACCCCCACAGGTAGTGGTCCCTGTTGCCTCGGCAGGACAGACATGGACGTCTGTGACACACACACGCACAACATCAAAGTCCATGCACAAACAACGTGGATGTGGAGTCTGTCTCTCATTGTGCACATGAAATCAGAGACATTGTAAACACAACATGCACACAGACTGCAGAGGACCATCACTATTGTGCCAATGGGTCAGCCTGGGTTAAACATACCGTCCCACATGGGACTCAGGGGCATGTGACATGACATACACATACAACACCGTGAAATGTGACCATGCCACATGCTCAGATATGAACAGTTGCACATCACAGTGTTCATGTACACGAAACACCAAGGATACTGTCCCCATGAACACGTGCACAGCCTGGGGGTGGCTGCCCCAAGTGACACCCACAGAACTACATGTTCACCCCCATACACGGAATAGGTAATGCAGCCTTACATGCCTTAGGATACAGTTCGGACAGGCTGTGGTGTTGTAGGTGTGCCCCTCACTCCCTGGGAAGTATATGTGGCTGGCATATGTTCACCTGTGACAGGCATGGTGACATATGCCAGTGACATGTACAGGGACGCGTTGGACAGCAATGGACCGATCGGTGCGCACACATTGGCCATTGCATTCAATGTGTGCTGGTACGCGTTGTATTCGCAATACGCGTTGGACAGCAATGGACCGATCGGTGCGCACACATTGGCCATTGCATTCAATGTGTGCTGGTACGCGTTGTATTCGCAATACGCATTGGACAGCAATGGACCGATCGGTGTGCCCGGCTGGCCCATTGCAATCAATGTGTGCTGGTACGCGTTGTATCTCGGGTACGCGTTGAACAGCAATGGGCCAATCGGTGTGCCCGGCCGGCCCATTGCAATCAATGTGTGCGGGTACGCGTTGTATCCCGGGTACGCGTTGAACAGCAATGGACCGATCAGTGTGCCCGGCCGGCCCATTGCAATCAATGTGTGCGGGTACGCGTTGTATCCCGAGTACGCCTTGAACAGCAATGGACCGATCGGTGTGCCCGGCCGGCCCATTGCAATCAATGTGTGCGGTGCACGCGTTGTATCCCGGGTATGCGTTGAACAGCAATGGACCGATCGGTGTGCTCGGCCGGCCCATTGCAATCAATGTGTGGGAGTACGCGTTGTATCCGGGTACGCCTTGAACAGCAATGGACCGATCGGTGTGCCCGGCCGGCCCATTGCAATCAATGTGTGCGGGTACGCGTTGTATCCCAGGTACGCCTTGAACAGCAATGGACCGATCGGTGTGCACCCATTGGCTATGGCCTGGCCTGGCAACAGACGCGTTTTCAAATTTTGAACGAGTCTGATGCTGGAAATTCAGTTGGTCACCCACAACAATGTTGCAAATTCATGGGTGTCATGAAGTTGAACTTTTGAAGGATGCTGTGGGCGTGTGTAAGTGGTGCAATTCCATGGATTGGCCAGATTCAGAAGATGCTAACTACTTGGACCTATCACTTTGGACACATGGGACAGTAACTGCCTCTGCAGCACACATATAATGCTGGCTGTTCCCCTGAGAGCTCACTTGCCTGCACTACATGCTCCAGGACGACATCTGCCACCACCACTGCTGCTGAATCTGCACCCTCTGGACCCTGCAATGGCACGTACTGTGGAGAGAGCCCTAGCCTTCAGCACTGAGGAGAACCAGGCCCTGCTGGACAGCCTCCTTCCACAGTACAGCAAGCTGTATGGGAAAGCAGGGGAGCAGGTGAGTGTTCTGTCCACTGCCTTCCTAAATGTGCATGTTGTCTGACTAGCAAGGCTAACAGTCTGCACGCCACTGGCTAGCAGGCTCACTGAGTTGTTGTCACCCCCCATAGTGTGTAGTTACATGCACTGGACAGGTATGGTGCAGTGACAGTGCATTTAAACAAGGTTTTACTTCACATGCAATGATACCATGTAGTTACTGCTGGCATACTGTTGATGGCCATCTTTGCACTGCCTGTGTACATCATGTGCCCCTGTGATTGTGACATGTATACACAACTGTGTAATGCACGGATATGTTGCATGTGTAGTAATAGCATTCTCACTTTGTCATCCTCGCAGGTTGATGCCCACCAGAAGCAGAAGATATGGCTGACCATCGTCCGGGCAGTGAGATCCGTGGGGGACTACAAGCGCCGGATCCGCAACTGCCAGAAGAGGTGGCAGGACCTTCGGGGCTGGACCCGGAGGATCGCACGGGTCCAGCTGAAGCTGTCGCCTCCTCGCAGGAGGGGCGGACACCGGACCCTGACCCCCACATGCTCAGGATCCTGGCGGTGGTCTTCCCTGATCTGGATGGGCAGCTGAAGGCCAGAGAGCAGCAAGGAGGGGTGAGTCCATGACTCCATTGTGAACTTTGTCTGCCATGCTATGTGCCCTCCTCTGGCCTGGTTAAACTTCCACAGTACATCAGTCATGTGGTCCAGGACCCATGTCCCTCAATTGTGCACTGCCCACTCCTCATCTGATACCCAGGTGTGGCCCTTGCAGTCAGGGAATTGTGTCACTTGGGTACTGTGTCCTTGCAGTTTGCTTGACTCAAGGTGGGGGACAGCATCAGCTCGGAGGATGACTCCCTTATGGAGGCGGGTGTCAGCAGCCAACACACCCCAGCTAGTGTTGCTGTCCCCGCCACCACCACCGCCCTCCCATCGGCTCCCATTCCTGAGGTCCGTGGAGGCTCCCATGTTCGGGAGCGTGTCTCCTTCGGGCCAGGCACCGCACCCCCTGCCCCTGTGTCCCCTGCTGCCCTGAGTGAGGAGTCTGTGTACCTCCTTCGCCAGCTCCATGTAGGGCAGACAGCGATGCTGAGTGTCCTCCATGCCCACACCACTCTGTTGACTCCTCCCTGATGGCAGCAGTGTCCCTCCTCCAACAGTCCCTCACCCCTCCTGCCTCTGCCCCATCCACACTCCCCAGCACCTTACCTGTCCCAAGCACACACACACCGGCACAGGCACACACCAGCACAGACACGAGCAGCACACACACACGCCACAGACAAGACGCACACGCACGCACAGTCAGGGGACTGAAACCACACTCACAGGGGATGGGGCCCAGTCACACACACACGCATCCATGAGCACTGCGCAGTCCACAGTTGCCTCTCCCTCCAAAGCCCCCTCCGTTGCCTCACCTGCAACCCCAAAGACCCAGCGGCTCTTCCTCAGTGACCTCGGCCTCTTCCCCTCCGATCCAGCTGATACAGCATTCAGGGGGAAGAGGAAGCCCACCCACACGGAGCGGAGTGCCGCTCGCCACCGGACACCCTCCCCCAGGCGCAGACCGACTGACGCACCCATCTGCAAGTCCCCCCGGACCCGGAAGAGCAAGACCCCGCCGCCGCCCTGCAGCTCAGGCACCAAGTCTCCTTCCTCCATCCCTCAGGCCCCCACTCCACAGGTGCCCCCACCACACCCTGCTCCAGGTTCCCCACCCACAGATACACCATCCCCAAAAGGATCAGGCCTTCTCCCCCTGCCACTTGCTCTTCCGGCCCCACACACCCCGCTGCGCTTGTCTGTGCCAGTGGTGTGGAGACGGTGTCCTCCCCCTCTGTCCTGCCCACCTTACCTGATCCCCATTCTCTTCCCCTGGAGGTAGGCACTGCAGTGGAGTCCACTACCACCCTGTCTGACTTGGGCACTGCAGTGGGGAACCTGTCCACTCCATCTGCACGGTCCCCTGCAGTCTTGCCGGCACCCACACCATCAGAGTCATGCCCCCCACTTGTGCCGGCACACACCATGTCAGACACCTCCACTGCAGTTGTCAGTGGCTCTCCAGCACCCACCACCCGTTCCCTGCCTCCTCCTGGTGAGCCCTGATCCTGTCCCTGCGGTGCCTGGCCTGCCCCCCCGTATGCCCCTCCGAGGGGATTGTCCCTGGCTTTCATCAGTGCAGGCATGCGTTGGGTGACATCTGCCACTCTCACCCTGTTTTGACATTCAAGTTGGACTGGCCATTGGCCTTTGTTAACATTTGTGCTGGACATCAACTGTTAGACCCACATATGCTGAATAAAGCACCTTTCTGTTCTCTAGTGCTTTTGCTTCTGATGTACATGTTGTTGATGATGCTAACCATGCCCTTGCTGCAGTGATGGTGATATTTGGTCTCATTATAATGAAGTGTTACTGTGCAGGAACACATGTGGTCCAGGGGGAATGTGTCCTATCCTGTGGTGTATCCATGTCATCCTTAGCAGCATCTGAGGGTGTCATGTGTTCAATATTTGGCAATGGGATTTCCTACTTACATTAGCAATTTCACATCTGTGGCTTCCACCCCTGCACATCTGTTGTGCCTGCCATTGTTCAATTCGTCTACTAGCCTGACCGTGTGGCCATCTCCACTGGACATGCAGGTTTGGGCATCAATGGGGAAGGACTCATCTGTGTTGTCAGTGCAACATTGCTATACAAGTGTGTTGGATCAGTGCTGATGATTTCGTTGGCACTCCCATGACCAGGCTGATGTGACGGGAGCATTCATTTGGTGCTAATTGTTGAGTGTGTGACCAAGTGCTCAGCTGACATGATGGAGCCCTACTGTGGCAACATATGGCACAGCTTTCCTCACACAGGAGTGGAGTCCCCTCATGGCAGTGTGTATTCCTGTGACATTGCCTGCGCCCAAGGTGTGTGTTAATGAGCATGTCTGTGTGTTCACTTCCGTTTAGCTGTGCATGCTGGGATCCCTAGTGTTGTACCTGTTTGTGATGCTTGCTGAGTTGACCTATGTACCCCCCAAGTCTTCTCCCTGGATTCTCTGTGATGTGGGTGCATGGCACATTACTGGTCATCAGGGTGTCACCCATAGGTGTGTTTGCTGTCAGGGCTGAGTTTGTGTGCAGACGCAGATGGGTCACAGTCAGGATTCCCCTTGGCACTTGTTGTTTACACCTGTCATGTGATTTCCAGTTTGTGTTATCTTTCAGTGATTGTGATACGTTGTGTGTGTGACTGCTGGCACTCCTCAGGGTCCGGGCTGCAATGTTGGTAGTTGTCTATGTGTGTTCTTTGTGGGTGTCCTTGGCTTCTTCATTGGTGTGTGACTGTGGCTGGGATCCCATTGGTTGGTGTGGTATTGCCGTCATGTCCATGTACAGCGTAGTGTGCAGTGTGTCAGACATTCAGGAGTCTTGTTGAGTGGCCATGTGTGATGTGTTTCTGCACCTTGGTTCCCACCCACCACCCTGGGATTGTCATGGGTGCATGTGCAATGTCACCAGTGCATGTGTGCTTCAATGCTGCACATTGTTGGAGATTGAGGTGTGTGGTGTTGAGTGTGTGCAGATGAGAGTTGTTGCCCGGCTAGACCCCTGCCTCCATGTTGGCCTTGGCTTACTGGCCGTGCTGATTGATTTGTGCTTGTGTAGGTGTGATGGTAGTTTGTTGCTCAGGACACATGACTGTGGTTCACAGTGTGAACGACATCTAGCTTTGTCATCACAGTGGGATTGTAATGCAGCCCAGGGTCACCACATTGTGGGGACCCTGGGGGTAGTGCTGTGGTGTGTCTGTGTCTTGCTGTGTCAGTTGCTGTTCCTACATGCTTGTGTGACATGTGTGATTTGTGCTCCCTCTCATCTGACAATGCCTGATTGCCCACATAGGGTATTTGGATCCATGAGTTACCTTTGTGTGGCACTGTATGCACATCTGTGTAATTGGTATTCAGGCCTTCTCATGTGTTGTGTGGTTGCCTGGGGACACTGGCACCCCCCCCCCTCACCTGTTATGTTTGATGTGCAGTGTGGGTCTGCCTGTTTGTGTTTGTGCATCTGCACCACTGCATTGGCATATCTTTGGTGTGCCATTGGCTGTATGTTGTTTGATGGGTTTCCCCTGCTGTCCCTGGGACTCCTAGGTCATCGGTCAGCACAATGATCATGGTTTGTGTGTCCCATTGCGGCCATGGTATGGTTTCTGTTCACCTCACATCTGCAGTCTCCACAGGATATCTGCATTTGTGTGCCCATTGGTGCAAATATGTGGGTCTGCATTCTGATGGTCACTTCTGTCATTGTGTCATTGATGAATGTTGACAGTGTCAGCCCCCATGGGTGTTGTTTGTCTGCACATGGCCAAAGGTATGTCTTATTTGCACTGCAGTATTTGCCTCCCCCAATCTATGTTGCAATGGGACACATGCACAACTTTGCCACTGATGTGTTTTATGTTCTGTGACCAGGAATCATCCATGCAGTTTGGCAGTTGCAGCTTTTTCTTTGTCAACACTTGCATTTTGGTCACTGTGATGATGGGGGTTTAGACCCCATTGCCACAATGTTCTGAATGTGCTTCAGCTATGGGCCCCCACACTTACATTTTGGTCACTGTGATGATGGGGGTTTGGAACCCATTGCCACAATGTTCAAGATGTGCTTCAGCCATGGACCCCACACTTACCTTTTGGTCACTGTGATGATGGGGGTTTAGACCCCATTGCCACAATGTTCTGAATGTGCTTCAGCTATGGGCCCCCACACTTACATTTTGGTCACTGTGATGATGGGGGTTTGGACCCCATTGACACAATGTTCAAGATGTGCTTCAGCCATGGATCCCACACTTACCTTTTGGTCACTGTGATGATGGGGGTTTAGACCCCATTGCCACAATGTTCTGAATGTGCTTCAGCTATGGGCCCCCACACTTACATTTTGGTCACTGTGATGATGGGGGTTTGGACCCCATTGCCACAATGTTCAAGATGTGCTTCAGCTATGGACCCCACACTTACCTTTTGGTCACTGTGATGATGGGGTTTTGGACCCCATTGCCACAATGGTCATGGCCTGCTTGCATTGTGGGGGCCACACACATATATGTGTGGCACATGTGATAGGGGGTCACATTGTATGTTCAAAGTCATGTTCAGTGTTGTAGCCATTTGACGCAGTCTACACACGCTTGTCATGGTGTTGGGGGGATGTCTTTTTCTTGCATTCCCTAGGTTGTGGTGTGCTGGTTGTGTCATGCATTTCCCATCCTATGAGTGGGGGTGGTGTTGGTGGTAGGCATCCAGCCCCCCATGAGTAGAGGTGGTAGTAGTGACAGGCATCTGGCACCCCCTGGGTAAGGGTGGTAGTAGTGACAGGCATCCAGCCCCCCATGGGTAGAGGTGGTAGTAGTGGTAGGCATCCAGCCCCCCATGGGTAGGGGTGGCAGTAGTGACAGGCATCCAGCCCCCCATGGGTAGAGGTGGTAGTAGTGGTAGGCATCTGGCACCCCCTGGGTAAGGGTGGTAGTAGTGGTAGGCATCCAGCCCCCCATGGGTAGAGGTGGTAGTAGTGGTAGGCATCCAGCCCCCCATGGGTAGAGGTGGTAGTAGTGACAGGCATCTGGCACCCCATGGGTAGAGGTGGTAGTAGTGGTAGGCATCTGGCACCCCCTGGGTAAGGGTGGTAGTAGTGACAGGCATCCGGCACCCCATGGGTAGAGGTGGTAGTAGTGACAGGCATCTGGCACCCCATGGGTAGAGGTGGTAGTAGTGGTAGGCATCTGGCACCCCCTGGGTAAGGGTGGTAGTAGTGACAGGCATCCAGCCCCCCATGGGTAGAGGTGGTAGTAGTGGTAGGCATCTGGCACCCCGTGGGTAAGGGTGGTAGTAGTGGTAGGCATCCAGCCTCCCATGGGTAGAGGTGGTAGTAGTGGTAGGCATCTGGCACCCCTGGGTAAGGGTGGTAGTAGTGACAGGCATCCAGCCCCCCATGGGTGGAGGTGGTAGTAGTGGTAGGCATCTGGCACCCCTGGGTAAGGGTGGTAGTAGTGGTAGGCATCTGGCACCCCTGGTTAAGGGTGGTAGTAGTGGTAGGCATACAGGCCCACATGGGTAGGGGTGGTAGTAGTGGTAGGCATCCTGCCCCCCATGGGTAGAGGTGGTAGTAGTGGTAGGCATCCAGCCCCCCATGGGTAGAGGTGGTAGTAGTGGTAGGCATCTGGCACCCCCTGGGTAAGGGTGGTAGTAGTGACAGGCATCCGGCACCCAATGGGTAGAGGTGGTAGTAGTGACAGGCATCTGGCACCCCATGGGTAGAGGTGGTAGTAGTGTTAGGCATCTGGCACCCCCTGGGTAAGGGTGGTAGTAGTGACAGGCATCCAGCCCCCCATGGGTAGAGGTGGTAGTAGTGGTAGGCATCTGGCACCCCCTGGGTAAGGGTGGTAGTAGTGGTAGGCATCCAGCCTCCCATGGGTAGAGGTGGTAGTAGTGGTAGGCATCTGGCACCCCCTGGGTAAGGGTGGTAGTAGTGACAGGCATCCAGCCCCCCATGGGTGGAGGTGGTAGTAGTGGTAGGCATCTGGCACCCCCTGGGTAAGGGTGGTAGTAGTGGTAGGCATCTGGCACCCCCTGGGTAAGGGTGGTAGTAGTGGTAGGCATACAGGCCCACATGGGTAGGGGTGGTAGTAGTGGTAGGCATCCTGCCCCCCATGGGTAGAGGTGGTAGTAGTGGTAGGCACCAAGCCCCCCATGGGTAGAGGTGGTAGTAGTGGTAGGCATCTGGCACCCCCTGGGTAAGGGTGGTAGTAGTGACAGGCATCCAGCCTCCCATGGGTAGAGGTGGTAGTAGTGGTAGGCATCTGGCACCCCCTGGGTAAGGGTGGTAGTAGTGGTAGGCATCTGGCACCCCTGGGTAAGGGTGGTAGTAGTGGTAGGCATCTGGCACCCCTGGGTAGGGGTGGTAGTAGTGGTAGGCATCTGGCACCCCCTGGGTAAGGGTGGTAGTAGTGACAGGCATCTGTCACCCCCTGGGTAAGGGTGGTAGTAGTGGTAGGCATACTGGCCCACATGGGTAGGGGTGGTAGTAGTGGTAGGCATCCTGCCCCCCATGGGTAGAGGTGGTAGTAGTGGTAGGCATCCAGTCCCCCATGGGTAGAGGTGGTAGTAGTGGTAGGCATCTGGCACCCCTGGGTAGGGGTGGTAGTAGTGACAGGCATCCAGCCCCCATGGGTAGAGGTGGTAGTAGTGGTAGGCATCTGGCACCCCCTGGGTAAGGGTGGTAGTAGTGGTAGGCATCTGGCACCCCCTGGGTAAGTGTGGTAGTAGTGGTAGGCATCTGGCACCCCTGGGTAAGGGTGGTAGTAGTGGTAGGCATCTGGCACCCCCTGGGTAAGGGTGGTAGTAGTGACAGGCATCCAGCCCCCCATGGGTAGAGGTGGTAGTAGTGGTAGGCATCTGGCACCCCCTGGGTAGAGGTGGTAGTAGTGGTAGGCATCTGGCACCCCCTGGGTAAGGGTGGTAGTAGTGGTAGGCATCTGGCACCCCCTGGGTAGAGGTGGTAGTAGTGGTAGGCATCTGGCACCCCCTGGGTAAGGGTGGTAGTGGTGGTAGGCATCCAGCCCCCATGGGTAGAGGTGGTAGTAGTGACAGGCATCCAGCCCACCCTGGGTAGGAGTGGTAGTAGTGGTAGGCATACAGGCCCCTATGTGTATGTGTGGCATTGGTGAGGGCCATCCCGCCCCTATGGTGCTGCTGTTGCTGGTGTAGGTATTTCTGCATCCCTCTGTGTGTGATGTGTCGGGTACGTGTAGTTTGTTTTTGTTGTTGGTGTCTGACTTACCTTCTGCGCCGTACGCGTCCGTGCCTGTTCCGGTAATAGAGGTAGAATATTGGTAGGATTGGTACGAAGGGATTCATGGTTGGTTCGTCTCGTTCGTCTTTCTCTTTGCTTCGCCTCGTCCTCGTCGCTGGCGTGTTCGTCTCGTAGCCGTGGATCGTGTTGTGGCGCGAATCGGAGCTTATGTGCGCCTCGCCCGGATGCTTTGACGTGCCGTGCGTAGCGACGGGTTCGGCGCGTACGGGATGCGCATCGTACTTGTCCGGCCGGACGGGGATGAATTTTTGCTTCCGTGCGGCTCGATTCTACGATTCCGGATCCGGCTCGGTCGGGGAACAGGTCCTGGATTGGGTGAGTACGACTGGGTCGGAATCTATGCTGTAGTGCGCATCGTACTTGCTCGTTCGGAATAATGTGCGGATCGGTCGGGAAACAGGCATTCGCATGGCTTTTTTCCCGACCGAATGGTGTTAGGTGCGTCTCCGACTGAGATCGGAATCGGCCCCTATATGTTTTATAAAAAATATTTACTCTCAGAGTTAGGAAGGATAGTGTTAATAAAAGATTCCCTTTCTTCCAAGCAAGACACAATCATTGCTTGTTTTTTTAATAAATCTTTTTATTGAGAGAGGTCACATGAATGCATCATAAATCAGTAAAATATTTATAGAAAGTGCATTTTAGTACATTGAATTGCTAAGTAACTACTGTACTTGAACCACTCAGACATCCCCCTGGCCCCTGTCCCTGGTACAGAAACTCTGATTGCAGACAAACCCTGAACATCACATTTAATAGCCCAGCGCGTCTGAATTTCTTTTAGGATCCGGATCCCAAATCATATCAATGTTCTAACGCCTTAATCTTCTCCATTTCCGATCACCAATGTGCAAAGGTGAGGAAAACTTCAGATCTCCAATTTTGAAAGATTAGGGATCTGGCTATCAGTGTGGCCACGAACAGCTGTTTTTTATCTACAATCTGCAGTTTAGGATTTGCGGAAACCCCCAGTATGATGGCTTGGGTGCCCTGTGCAAAGTCAATGTTGACCGTGTGGGTACAGTATTCCTTAATAGAGGCCCAGTATCCTGCTATTTTTGGACACTCACAGATAATATGCTGCCAGCTCCCTTCGCCCCCCTTTAATACACCTGAAGAATTTAACTTGTAGCTGGGAGTTAATATCATGTAAAAATTCAGGTGTCTGTATAGGAGCCAATTTGTGTAGTATTGCATCCAGCGGAGGTTTGAACCTCTTATCACAATGAAATTAAATCTGCTTATCGTGTTCCAAGCCTCAGCCCCAGATTGATACTCCCCCCTGAAGTAGCCAATATTGTTTGACTTTATTAAACAAATCCCCTTCGATACTCCTGGAACACAACCATCTAGTGTCTAACGGACCTACGATGATCTGATTCCATTAGTTCTTTGACTAGTGCTGAACTGACTTTAATTTTAATGAAGTCTAGCTTTTGGAAAAAGTATCTGATATGGATTAGGGACCAATGAAGGAGCATCTTCCCGTGCCGGATGCCAGGTTCTATGTCTAGCCACTCTTTCCAGACCTCGGTTCTAAGAAAATACCCAACCTTTTGATAAGTGTTAGATTCCCATTCATGAGTGGTACCCTTGTTAACCAAGATCTGTGTTCCTACAGAGATATCAGTAAGGCGAGTGGAGCTGTTGATAGCGGGTATATTAAAATATTTAAAGAATTGTTCCTTGTGCTTAAAAGCCATTATATATGCTTGTAATTAACTTTTTAGATAATTTTGTCAAGCTCAGGAAGTCCATAATTTTATATTCCTGTGCAATCAATCCCAAAAGACACTGTCAATTAATTTACCCAAATGTGGAGGGAGTGAAAATCCAAAAGAAGTATTAGCAAAACCAAAATAATACTCCGTTAAATTCAGCAATGCAAGGCCACCTTCTACTATTGACCTACATAGAGTGCTAAGTGCAATGTGTGGTGTTTTGTTAGCCCAGATAAAAGTAGAGAATCGCCCTTCAATTTCCTCCAAAACGTTATCTACAAAGCACAAGGTAGATCAGCGAATACAAAATTAAATAAAGGCAGTACTGACATGCGAACTAGACCAATTATAAAGTTTGGCAGTCCTGTCCACCATGAAAAAAGAGCCTTTATTTTCTTAATAAGAGGTAAATAATTGAGTGCAACTAGATCATCCACCTCCTCTGCGGTATAAATGCCCAGATACCTCTTGGGCCTTGTATTCACTAGTGGGCGAATCTCTTGTGGTAGGGTGTCAAGCTCCCAATTACATAGAAGAATCTCAGTTTTAAGCCCGTTGATTTCATACCCACCCACGGACTAAAATTGCTGAAAAATGTCAAACACTCTCTGTTGGGTGGCTGTATCTGGTTTTTAAAAGAGAACAACATCATCTGAGAACAGCTTAATTTTTGCCATACCGCCCATAGGTGGTTCTGCACACTTCTTATTTCTGATGGCAATTGCCAGTGGAACAATAAAAAGTGTGAACAGGATGGGTGAGAGTGGCACCACTGTCTTGTACCTCACTGTATTTGACTAGTACCCGCTTTGTCTGAGTTTATGATTAACCGCGTGGTAGCGCCCTTATACATTTTCGAAATCCCCTGAGTAAAAGCAGTAGAGGACCCAAATGTCTCGATGATAAAAACAACAGTCTCTTCCAGTTGACCAAGTCAAAAGCCTTCTCTGCATCTAATAAGAATGTGTGTCCTGGGATCGCTTTTTGTTTAAAATAGTCTAACGCCTCATCCAAAAAAGTTGTGTTAGTTGACAGCTATCTACCTGAGATGAACCCAACAATCATTGCTTGTTGTTGAATAATCTTTCTGAAGGAATCGTTCTATATTCTGTAGTGTCGAGATCCATTGTGCATCAATGTGTCATAACATATTAAAATAGTGAGACAATAACACAACAGAATGTGCTGCATAATTAGCCTTTCCTTGCGACCTAATTTAATCCTCCACTGCAGGCATCACTTCAGTAACGCTGACTATACCTGACTCCGGTCGCGAAGTTCAGATTCTGAAAGCATCATCCATAATGAATTAGATGCCAAGACTTGCACGTTCTAAACTAAAAATCAACATTTCGAGAATTATCCTTGGAGATCGGCCTGAAGTAACAATAAACACTTTTGCTAATATCACACATTCAGATTTTCAAATGACTCCCTCTGGGCCTCAGGAGAAATGTATCCATTGGTGACTCGACAAAAATGGCAAATGCTGCTTTAATTGGAGCCTCTACCGCGCCCTGATGTTGCCTCCAGCAGGGTTGATTTCCAACATTGAGTTGCTTGAAAGCTCTAGAGGTGACGTAAACAACAATAGTTCAAAAGGTCTAATTGCATGCAAAACCACTGATTCATCTTGTAAGTCCCTGTTGTGTTCATTTCATTATCATCGGCTGCCAGGCAGTTAACAACAGCTTAAGATGTGGTTTACCTGGAACACGCTGTATATAATTAATGAGAGAAAAACAGCTGTATTATTCGTGTCAATTGTTACGTTTGTGGGTGAGATTCTTGGGCCTTCTGGGAGCTTCGTCACCACGTCTCAAATCACAACTGTGACCTCTGGTCAAAGAGTTTAACAGTTTGATTCCCTATGATATTGAAAACAAGCGTTGGCAAAGCCAATAGGTCTCGCCTGTACGAGCTAAGTTAATGTTTTGTAGGCATGTTGTACAGCATTTATGCCATAGAGAGGAATGAAGGGCTTCTCTGTAGGGACTAATAAAGTATACCTTAATTTGGCTTAACAATAGATGCATAGCTCACTATTGGAAGATTCAACTATTTTGAAGAGAAACTTAATTTGCATTTTTGCATTTGTTTCAGTTTCAGTCATCACACCATATTACATAATAATCGATAAAAACAAACATACAAACATGTAAACACAGTTATTATACTTCCAATATTAATAACAATTTACTCTCAGTCCTTATTAAATACTTCGAGGGTGAGGTGTCTCGTGACTAGTTCCAAAGAAAGAGGCCACCCTATAGTAGTTCCATAATCCAAATTTAGACCAAATTTAGGAAATGTAAAGGCAATTCTCAGTGAATTAATTAATCCACATATGTCATATCGTCACAGATTAGGCAACTCCTCATAGTGCAATGGTCGACGCGCTTCAGCCCTTTCATTAGGATCTTCTCATGACATAGCACAAGGACTTGATGAATGCATAGAATTTTACATCGGTATGGGGTAAATAGCCCGTCACATAGATTAAAGAAAGTTCTTCCGATCACACAGCCTTGATGGGAGCATTATATACCCTCTGCCACCAGAGATGCCATCCTCAAAGAAGCCTCCATTTTTGATGAATGGGGCATAGAATTAGAGCCCACCAGGCCAAGGAAATACCCACATGTCCTAATTGAGGACCACAGACCTCCCGCTAGAAAATGTACACTGAAGGGAGCTTAGGGGGCAACCCATGATTGGTTAGTAAGTACAACACGAGCATCCAATCCATTAACGATCCACTGTGACAAAAAAGACCGGACAATTAGCTGGCAACCCGTAGACCAGAATTTGGAGGGGGCAACGACAAATTCAGCTCTTAAGGATAATAACTTCCTTTACGCTACCTAGCCAAAGAGAACTTTCACTCAGGCCAACTGTAGTGCCCATTCAGCATGGGAAATTGGCATTAAAAGACCAACTCACCATCATCTCTTGGAATGTGGCGGGGCTGGCCTCAACGCTTCGTTCTAAACAAGGGCGCGACTTCTTAAGCAACAACGATATTATCTGCCTCCAGGAGACCTGGTCACTCACCCCAACAGAAATCTATAGGTACCATGAAAGCTTTCAATCAGCAACACAAACAAGCTTATTTGGGCGGCCATCGGGGGGCCTTTCGATCTTTCTAAAGCAATCTCTCATGGTCTCGATCTCTGCTGACACGCCGGCCCATAAGAACATACAAGCCATAGCCATTAAAGGCCTAACAAGCAGTCAGAAGGCTTTCTCATTGGTACTCATAAATTGTTACCTGAATCCCCGTAAAACTTCAAAAGCGCTTGCCATGAGTAATCTGTGCTCGACCATCAAGACAGTCATCGAATCTTATCCCGCGCACGAAATCCTGTTGGTAGGCGATTTTAACACCAAACATTTGGGCCGTCGACATAATGTGGGACAGAGTAATAGCGAATGCGATGAATTTAACAATCTACTCATCACATATGGCCTAAAAACAGCAAATCAGACTCCGGATGCCTGTCCCACGTTTAAGAAAATCTCCGCAATCGACTACATCTTCATGTCAAATGGTTTGATTAATCATCTTCAGAGCTTCGCCATCGTAAATAGCACAGAAAGTGACCACAATCCCCTGGTAATAAATCTGAACTTGAATCACCAGATAGCAGATACAGGCCAAGAGCTAGGCCATTCCACAGAAGATGAACTAACCAGCATGGTGAAACGAATAAAATGGCAACCATTTTATTCGCCCCAGGTGACGAACTGGCTCAATGAGGTGAACCTCCGATTACAGGAACACCCAGGGAATTTTCTTTTTCTTTTAGCAAATTGGGATTTTATGACCAGAGAGTTGGGAGCACTCTTTCAGGGCCATAAAGTCTTTTCAAAGCGATCCCAACAATTGTCAAGTGACATCAAAAAACCTCTGTCGGAACGAACCATTATCCTCACGCGGAAGAACCTGAGGAAGAAATCTCGTCTGTTTAAATTAAATCCAACTTACAGAAACGTATTGGCAGCAAAGGAAGCACGGAAAGCCCATAAAAATACCATCTGGGCCCTGAAACGTGCTCAGCAAGACGAAGAATGGAAAAAGTTATTCATTATGCTCAAAGAAGGATCTTTAGCTCGTTTTTGGGAGTATGTGAACAGATTAAAATCTCTTGGACCCCTGAAGACAAATGCGGTCTCGGCCCCTGTCTGGGAGAACCATGTGAGAACTCAGTTCCAGACACATAATTTAACATCTACCATGGCCCTAGTCCCATTGAACAGAGGTGACCATCAAACCCCAATCCAACCAAGAGATATTACAAGACTAATAAAATGCATGAAATCAAGCGGGGCGCCAGGCCCAAATGGCCTCCCTGCGGGGATATTCCAATCCGCTCCAGAGGGCTGGGCAATGTTATTGACCCCACTATTTAATACCGCTTATACCCTCGGAAAAACCCCAGAAGCCTGGAAGGGATCAATATTATGTCCAATTTACAAAAAAGGAGATCGGCTTAATCCAAACAACTATCGCCTAATAGCTTTGTTAGACCTGGAAGCCAAAGCATATGCACGTATCCTCTTGAAAAAATTGGAAAATTGGGCTGAAGAAAACGAGTTGCTCCCTTTCTTTCAAACAGGCTTCCGAGGAGGAGCCGCAACAACTGACAATATAATCGCATTATCTGCCCTCTGTCACTACGCAACTCAGCTGCATCAACCTCCACTATTTTGCTGCTTTGTCGATTTAACTGCAGTGTTTGACAAGGTTAACAGACAATTGTTGTGGAAGAAATTAGCGAACTGGGGCATTCCATCCTCACTTTTAACAGCTATAATGTCCCTCTACTCAGAAACCTGGATGCAGGTGAAAACAGGCCCCACGTCTCTCTCGGCCAAAATCTACACTGCTGGTGGTTTGAAGCAGGGCTGTGTGCTTGCCCCCCTTCTTTTTAATTTTACACTGCCGATTTAGGAAAAGCTCTTGTTAATAAATGCCTGGCCCCTCCTTGACTATGAAATCATTCTATACATATTCTTCAGTATGCAGATGACATAGTCATCATGGATCATACCAAAGTGGGCCTCCAACGAGCACTGACTAGTTTTCATGAATATTGTACATCCAACTATCTTACCATCCATCCAGATAAAACCAAGATTTTAGTAATAGGTTGGCAAAAACACAAAAAACGTATTACATGTACAATTCGCTCTAGGATAATTACTACAGTGCAGAAATATAAGTACTTGGGGATATGGCTCACAGAAACAGCAAGATCAACCGCTCATAAAAAGGATCTGATCCATAAATCGACGGCTATAATGTATGGTTTAACAAAATTGAACAACAAGCTAGATAGTCCGTCAGCAGAGGCTATAAGAAAGGTCACTCAAGCCTCACTTCTCCCAGCACTCTCGTATGGGCACCAAGCATTTCCGGGTGCTTGTTCAGAAACCTTAGAGCGAGCTCAGTGCGTGGCCTATAAAAGAATCTTTCAACTACCAAAACACCTTTCAAGGGCGAGACTTAGACTAGAGCTCAGGTTAGTTAAACAATCACTAAACCTCAAGGCCGACTTTCTAAAATACTATATCCGAATTTTAAAATCTTCAGGGGATACCTTAAAAAGCTGCCTCAGAGTCATATTTGAAAAAACTGGTTCGCCATGGAACAAGCAGCTCATGAAAGCTATGGATTCCCTTGAAATAAATAAATCAGCACTTGTTCTGACTTGTATTTCCTATATCATCTGGAAAACGCGCATCAACAAACAAGTACAATAAGTTTCTTATCAGCAAGACCAGGCAGTATTAAAAACACTACCCTTCCAGATACCGCTGAATGATTCATATTTAATAAATAAACCTCAGCCTTATTTTACCGCCCTGCTCAACCCTAAGGCCAGAAGAGAGATTATGTATATGCGACTGCTGGCACTCCCAATCA
The DNA here is from genome assembly GCA_963921515.1 of Calotriton arnoldi. Lineage (NCBI taxonomy): Eukaryota > Metazoa > Chordata > Amphibia > Caudata > Salamandridae > Calotriton > Calotriton arnoldi. The sequence goes on along the minus strand of CAWUFW010018801.1, from coordinate 96,599 downwards.
CGGACTTCAGTCGAGCTTGGGCAATTCAAAACACAGGAGGAGCATGCCGCTTATGTGAATATAAACGAGAATAATGGCTGCAACTTCTGTGCTGCTGCCCGACTTTAACAACAGAAAGGAGGCTTCTCCTTAGAGACCTTTGCTTGAAAGAAAAAGTAACCACCTGCCAGGGAGCCTCTGCTCTATGTTTTACACAAAATTAACCTTATATCCTGGCTCGCTTTGGAAGATTCGTTCAAACTATCAGGGGTGCTATGTACCTTGGCTTGGCCCCCGACCCAGTCCTCGAACCGTTCAAACGTTGATACTGGACTATTTCAAACACAGGCCTGCGAAAGACCATTTCCCAACACAGTCGCCAAGTATAACCACTTGAAAAGAAAAAGAGTATCAGCAAAAGAAAATAAATTAAAGCAGCCTTGGTGATTTGAAGGAGCCAGCAGGGTGACACTTTTTATGGGTCTAGCCAAAAGCAACGCCCAATTGAAATCATGATAAGAATCCCTTAAACAACCGCTGCCATTTTAATTATTGCACTTTCTCAGATCTTGTTTTATTTCTATGAATTGAGATGTTCTTACTTCTTTTAATGTTTTATTGTAATGCAATGGTTTTAATTAACTTATGCAATTAAATAAATAAATACCAAATACCCTCTGTCACAATGGGAACGCAAAGGTCTGCTGAAGTCTGACTGGGTAAATTTTGTTTGTTAGGATAACTCTGTGTGCAGTGCCCGCTGAGTCTGTTGTGTACAGCAGGTGTCCAGCATGACTAAAATTAAAAAGAAAACAAAAAAGCACTATGACATGGCCAGTGCTAATTTTTGTTTTAAGTAAAGCACATTAGTGCAGGCTGTGTCATAGAGCTTTTTTGCCTTGTGCTCCCGAGGAATCATGGAGGGAGAGTGAGAGGGAGGGGCTAGGGAAAGCAAACGGACAATGAATAGTTAGCGGAAAGGGCAGGGACAACCACAAGGACAACAGGGGGTGGGCAAGGGGCAAGCAGACAGAGAACAAAGGGTGGTCGGGAGGGGCCAGGGTTAACACAGTCAATTGAGAGTGGGTGAGAGGGTCGGGGGCAGCCACACGGACAACAGTGAGTGGGCAGGAGAGATGGGGCAACCATACAAACAATGGAGGGTGGGCAGGACGGGTCTGGGGGCAAGCCCCATGGCCTATTGAGATGCTGGTCTGCAGACGGCAAAGTATAGCTTGACATTTGAAGTTGAGGAATCAAGAAATTCCTAAATGTTTTTGGCCCCTTACATTTGTGGGAGGGCAGCTTTACCCTTCCTCCTTCTGTACCTACGCCACTAAAACCCCTTCTTCTTTGAAAGACCAACTCTGTAGTGTACATTGAATGTTTATGGATGCAGTAAGGAAATGAGAATACTTGAATGGTATTGTGTGTGTATGTGTGTGTGTATGTATGTATGTGTGTGTGCGTGTGTGTGTGTGCGTATGTGTGTGTGTGCATTGCTGAAAGACAAAGTATAAGAGGCTATACTTGTGAAATACTGTAGCAAATAAATAGCTGGTAGCATAAACAAGTGTGACCTTCTTGGAATAGTGTTAGCTGTAATGAAGTTGCTGGCAGCACAGCAATTATGCAGCGTTCTCCCGGGATCTCCAAGCTGAGGTAACTTAATACAATTCCGTCAGAAATGGCTCTTCTCTACCAAATGTTGCAGGGAAGTCTATATCTCAGTTTATGTCCATGATATATAATAGGGGCAGCTAAGCTAGAGCATTTGGCCGGGGCAGAGTATTGATCCAAAGGTAAATGGCATGTGATCTAGGAAATTACTTTTTTTTCTAAAAGCAGACGCTGCCTTGAGTCTGTAACAGACAACAAACATCCACAGTCATTCACCAGCAACATAAAATCTTTATTCGGTTGATAAAACAGCCACAAAAGAATTCAGACACTATCATTATAAAATCATCACTGCAAAGTTTAAATAATTTAGTAATCAATAAAGCATAAATAACCCACCCAGCCAAAACACTACATCAATTAATCAAGTCTCAATCTCCTAGACATCAGAGCAGCGCAAAACGATAAATCAGTAATAATAACACATTCGTAGAAAGCATCTGGAGGTAAATCATGGCTGGCCTTACTTGGGTTAAATTCAAAGACTTCAACAAGGGAATTAAAAACTGCTTACTGGGCCAAGCAAAATAGGAGCAAAACATTACAAAATGCAGAGTGTCCTGCGGAGATTTACTGTCGCAACCACTGGGCAACCTGGCATCAGGCAAAGCCCAACCACATGGGGACACCACAAGATGGTGAAGTGAATTGAACCTGAACCTGGTCAGTAAAAACCTATCTTGCTGCCAGCAAACATTGGCTAGATACGGCTCTATATCCTGCACAGTTTTCAGCAGCATGTGACCCCGCCATGATGGTTTCTACAGCGGGAAACAGCCATTACATCGCATGCATAACAACACATGCGATTACAACGCGGTCGTTACAACGACCGCGTTGTTATCGCAGTACCATTACAACGCAAGTTGTTACAACGACTTGCTGTAGGGGCGCTCTAAGCTAAGCAATAGTATAATTTACTATTCCAACACCTTCCCTACTGTTGCACACACTGGAGTTGGAATAGTAAATTATACTATTCCAACATCCAGCACCCCCTACAGCAAGTCATTGTAACGACTTGCGTTGTAATGGTACTGCGATGTTACAACGCGGTCGTTGTAATGACCGCGTTGTAATTGCATGCGTTGTAAAGGCATGCGATGTAGAGGTATATATTCTTCTACAGCTCCTGCTGCTCTCTCTTCATACAGGTTCTATCCATGAACAGCCTTTTGACACATCCCAGCTCTCGCATGGACAGTGAGGTAGGATCATCAAAACTGTCAGACCTGCCTAAGGAGGCAAAAGCTGCCTTCACATAGATTATCCACTGTATTTTGTGTGCCCGATCAAGAGCCTGGCAGTCCCAAGAATCAACCGATTTAACCTTAATTCTTCCCTGATTCATATCTTGATCCAGCACAATAAAGGGGTGAGGGATACCAAGTTCGACACTTGGCCAAGGCCTAACTCCACCTGCACCGAGAATGCTGGGGTAGAATGTGAAACCAGTGCTGTAAGAAGCTAGCCTGGTATATGATGTCCACTAATGTAAGTGGGCACCCTGCACCAGTTCAGACAACCCTTATGGTGATTTAAGAGGTCTTAGACAACCTTAGAAAGCTCTCCAAGTGGTAGCTGTGGAGAGCAAAGCAAACACAAGGAGATGATGGATGGAGCGCTGAAAATTTTCAGGCACTCACCCCCAGTCACAGATCTGGGTTGAATCCATCATCGTTCTTTAGCTCACTTCGCCACCTCAGTTCAGACCCAGCTATATGCAAATCAGTCTTGACCCTGTGCCTCATGGGAACAGTCCAGCCCGAACTGACAAGCCAGGTCGTCCCTGAACCGGAAACAAGCATCCTGGGACCGGTTTTGGGGTAACACACCTCATCAGCCAGGCTAGTTTGAATCCAGTGGCAAAGTGAGCAAGGGACCCATGTCTGGGCATACCCTGCCAACTTGTGGAGAGCAGCCTTCAGGCTTAGTCCAGAAGGAGTGTAAAGCAGCTTGTTTTACCAGAATGCAATCTGATATGTATAGATTAAGTTAAAAAGAACCACGCAAGGTATTTATAAAAATATGTATCAATTATATAATACTCTCTAAAACATACAAATATCTCCTACCCGGAGACATGCACAATGCACACAATACATTGCATAGAAATTACGTAAATAGCACAAAATACACAGTGGACCCCGGGGGGTGGGGGGGCAAACCATATACAAAGAAAGTGGTATAAGAACCACGACTTGGTCAAGACAGTGTCGAGAGGACGTACAAATGCTGGGGACCCAAGGAACCACCCAAGGTGAGTAGATAGGGACTCCACAGAGAGTTTGTGCAGTGTGGGAACACAACCGCGTTCTCCGTACAAATCAACGTGGAAGTCGCTGGACACCAACCCCTCAGCACTCGACATCCGACGTGGGACAGCTCGTGCACGGCTCCTGGTCTTCCTCAGTGTCGCCTGGTCCTCACAGCTGTGTCATGTCCTTTAGGATAGCCCTGTCATGTATACTCCATTTTACATACAACATCCCATCCACACGACTATAACGATTCTAAACAGGTCACCTTTTACCTAATAACTTGCTCCTGTCTCTTCAACACCAGGCTCTTAGTCTTCTATCAGAATCCCTGTACCTGACGTACATAAACATGCCCCCAGGCACGGCAGATTTATTCTTTATAAGGGTCACCATTTTGTTTTCATCCTTGGCCAACAGCCAGCTGTGCATGATCAGACTTGTTTAGAAAAGCATCAGTGATTGTTTTCAAAACATTTATGATTGTTTTTAAAACATCCATAGTTGTTTTAAAAACATATTGATTGTAGAAAAAACCCTGGCGTGACCACTTTAGTATAAAATACCCTCACTCCCCCCCCCTACAATTTAGAGGAGAATTCCTTCCAAGCTGAGACTGGGGTCCTTCATGTCGAATCTCCAACAAGCAGTGGTCTGACATCCCTTGAGAGTTTTCATCCTCGACGAAGAGACAGGGTCCTTTGTTCAAACCATCAGGTGAGGGGGCTGGTTCATCCCTAGGGGTTTCTTGGCTACAGATACACATATCTATGCCCATACATACACCTATACATCCAGGTTAGGCTAGGTACATTTTATCAAATTACTTAGGGTGCGCATTTTAGGAACATGCAAGTGCTACTGTTTTTATTTTAACTGTTTCTGTTCATCTTATTAGCACTATGGTAGAAATGTATCTACTATTCACTATATTGGTACTAGCAATCTCTTTTGTATGCTTCTGTCTCCTGATTGTTGCAGCACATATGTTTTACACCAGGCTGTCGCTGGACCAATAAATTCTTATTGAAAAGTCCTAATTGCCATCCTGTGTGTTTTCTGAGCGAAAGCAAGCACGAGTGTCTGAGCGAAATGTATTGTACTGTTTTCCACGATCCCTGAAGAATCAGGGTTGTCATGTTCAGTGGTTGCCAGAGACTACATACGCTGCTGTACAATACAGGGGTTGGTAGTGGCACTGTAGAGCTAGCTGGTCTAATGGATAACATATCCTGTGGGGGTGTCCGAAAGCGGTTGGGACACCAAGTCCTCAGTTTAGGTCATCCAAAACGCGCAGGTCCTGGGGGACTACTAGGAACTACACGACATGGTGCCGCCAACGTTGGTTGGGTTCTTACATAAACAGTGAAAATCTGAGTAGTTCAGTTGTGCTTTCTCAGAAAGCCCTACTCACACCTTATCAGAGACATCTGAAGTGGGAAGGGAAAATCCACTTCAGCTGAGCAGATATACTCTGCGTATTGGCTGAAGGTTTAGCAAACTTGTAAGGATAAACAGTTCCCGACATTGTGCAAAACCCTTAGTTATTCTTCTCCTTTTTACAATGCCTGACAGTGCGAGTTGTTGGGGCTCAGGGGAAGATGAAGCTGCAAACGCTCTTATCATCACAGAAAACTGCAGACATGCGGTTACTATAAAATTGTTAGAACACAGCGTACCAGCAACTGGTGGCTGTGTTACCTTCGTAATTGAGGCACACAAGGTGTTCGGATCAGAGGTATTCTCTTCTTGGGTTCAGTTCCCACCTGCAGATCCAGTGACTAAATTGTTCCACACATACATTGTAGTTGATTCACCAGAAGAAAACATTCCATACGAAGACATTGAAGTCCCGTTAACTTACCAGCAGCATAAAAGCTGGTTTAAAGGTGCCCTCCCACACACAACATCTGTCGTGAGACTAGGTCCGCTCAGCATAGAAGGAGCGACCTGGCCGGTCTTAGCGACATACACTCCACATCCCGAGATAGATACACTACCAGTGGATGAAGTACGTAAAATATACAAAGACATAGTCAGGCTATACAGACACATTGTGCAGTTCGTCATGCGAACATTAACAGTCCAACCTGTGAGAAATGCTCCAGCTGGTCCAGACCAGACCACACCTACAATTAACCCACAGACACTGAAATCAGTAATTCCTTCCAAACTGGAGCAAATTCCGTTCTGGATAGCACAAAAAATTGCACAGCTGGAAGCAGTATTTCCCCATACGGGTCCGCAGGAAAAACATAGAATGCTAACTATTTGCTTGCCAATAGGGATGTTTCCCTCGATTGAGGATTGTACCACTTGGGGAACAATCTTTGCTGCAGTTTACGTCAGAATACATGGTACTCCTTCCTTAGCAGTCGTTCCAGATGTATTGAAACAAATACGGGTAATGCCCCGTATTGAGTACAGGGCAGGACCTGCCCTGGACTTGGGAATTAAATTGTTGGGTGATTTTGCCCAAGTCTCGGCAATAATGCTGAGCAACATAAAGGGGGAGGCAGCAGCAGTTGCCATACACAGCCACCTAAGGGAAATAGCGCCTAGAAATAGGGAGCGAGAATTACCAAAAATTATCGAAGAAACTTATGCTGAATTAGGTAGAGATAATTTGGGAACCAAAGCCGGGAAGCCACAAATGGCGGGGTGTCCCGACAAGGACAACTTGAAACAAGCGCCCACTTCTTCTAAAAAGAAATGGGAAAACAAAAATTTTAAAATAATAATTCAGAAAATAATTCACGATCAAGGGGTGGGTTTCCCCAACGGGAGTCCTCTGAAAAGAGGTACAACCTTAGGAATCGTGATAACATTAAAAAACCTGATAGGTATCAGGACACTGATACACGTTCCTTTAGTTCCTTCCAGGGTTCATCAAAAAACTCGGAGAGGGACGGGCGATCAGAACAAAAGACTGAAGATCAACCAAAGACAAAAAGGGAAACACATTGCACTTCAGATCATATTATCAAACAGGAAGAGCAACCTAAAGCAAAGCCTCAATTCAAAAAGAAGAAAGTAGCTGGTTTAAAGATTAGATATGCCCAGGTTACTGAGCCCATTTACCGTTCAGAAGCTGAACGGTAAATGGGCTCTGAAGATGCTAGACAGCGTGGCAGAAATAACAATAGCTCGCCAGAACGTGAAGGATTTTCTGGTGACAGCAGTATTGAATGAACACATCACGGTGGAAACACTAGATACGAGAGTTAGTGTCCTGCATAGACTGTATGAAATTACACTTCAAATAGAGGGGGACATCTCAAGAAAGATTAAAGGTCTCTTTTGGGAGAACTTAACATATGGATATGACATACTGCTAGCAGAAAGGGATTGGCCGCCTGAGTTTGTGATGGATTGCCCAAAGGGGGAAAGCGTAATTTTGCCTGCTTTTTCCGACCTGGTTCCAGAATCTTTAAAACATTCAAATGCGCAGGAGTGGGCACTAGCGCTAGCTCCGGCAATATACTGCAGCCATGTAGGGTGGGACGTGGAGTCTCCACACCACAAAATCCCATTAAAATCTACTACAAATCCACAGAGACAGAACCCTATAAAAAAACGAGGAAAAAAGACAGGTCAAAGAAATCTTAGACCAACTCGAATATCAAGGTGTAATTGAAACTTGCACCTCCCCGATGAATAATCCTGACAACACATATCGTCTAGTTTTAGATTACCGACATTTGAACACATGCACACGAACATTTGCGGTTCAAAATGCTAATGGTGGTGCATCAATGAATAACATTGCGAGGAAGAAATACAAAACAACATTAGATATCTCGAATGGATTCTTCTGCCAAAATATATCTCCAGAAAGCAGATATTTAACAGCATTTTCCGCTCTCGGCATCAGCAAAATTGTTGTCATTTGCCTCAAGGTTATGAGAACAGCCCGGGGCTATTCTCGGCAAGAGTGTCAGATATATTACAAACTTGCGATGAGGAGGCTGTGCCCTATGTAGATGACATCTATCTGATGGACAATTAGTTACTTGAACACTTGAGCAGGGTGAACAACATAATTGTTGGATTTGGGCAACAAATTTAATTTCAAGAAATCTAAAATTTCCCATCTCAATGTCCTGTTTTTGGGATATGAACTCTCAAGTGGAGGCAAGAGCCTGGCAGCCAACGTTTTAGAAAAGTGAGCGCTGCTCCAACCTCCAAAGACTCTCAAAGGTTTGCAATCCATTTTAGGATTTCTAAATTTTGGCAGAACACACATTCTAGATTAGGCAGAAAGAGTAAAGCCTTTCTATGACTTAATCAGACCTGATTTCACACCACATCAGTGGACACAACAACACACAGATACTCTCCGTTCAGTTCAGGCTGACATGATAGCATCTAAACACTTGCACACATGTGTAAATCCTACAAACTTGGTGATCCGGGTCGTCCCCGGTTTATCAGGATATACTTATCTCGCTTTCAATGAAGGTGAGACAGTCCCAATTGCATACAAATCACCTTTATATACAAATGCTGAAATGCGATTTGCGGCAACAGAAAAAATGCTGACTGCAGTACAGACTGCTGTAGTGAGAGAAAGAGCACTAGCACATGGAAAAAGCATTATCATTGTAACCCCGGTACCAACTTTAGAAGCTGTCCCCAAAGCGAGCATTCCAAATGCGAAAGCACTGCATCCACGATGGATACAATGGGCTAATTCTCTCACTGCAACAGATGTAGATTACAGGTATGATTCTACATTGAAAACGCAAGCGTTCCTGCAGTACGAACAAGAATACCCTCTCTCGAATGAAATCTTGCCTCTGGAGAAATATGAATACATCATTTACAGTGATGATCTGCTCAGCCTGCCATAGGAAGTAAACAGCAATATAGCACTGCATGTGCTATAGTGAAGGGTCGTATGCAGGACAGCAAGTTTCATCCCAGCAATACGACTATGCAATCTCTAGGAGATTGTACAGCGTAGTTGGCAGAGCTGAAAGCCCTGATATTGGCACTCCAGTACACGGATCAGGAATTCCCCACACTGATAGTGTGCGATTTGTTTTACTGTGTGCAGTCTTACAATTAATATCTTCATTACTGGGGCCAGAATGGGTTTAGAGATTCCAAGGGTTGCACAATTAAACATAAATTGTTATGGGAACAAGTGGCAAAGCTGAAAGCATGCCTGCCACGGGCTCAAGTTATTCACACCTTGAGTCACCAGCGTGTTGGTGTACATGTTGAAGGGAATTCACTTGGCTGATGAAACCGCCAAGGCAACAGTGCAAACTGCTGCCGTTGCTGCAATCACTCGTTCTAGCACGAGGATAGATGGAGACATACTGATAGCTGTCAATGCCTCAAAAACAGCTCTGCCGTTCTGAAGTGCTTTCACTCAAATATTCCTATAAATTAGATGCGCAAAACACACCATATGCTCAAATTCCAGGAGTGGGGGATAGAGTTATACCAAACACTGATTGCAGATTAGGTTTAATACTAGCTGCACATGAGGGTCTGGGCTCTGCACACGAAGAAGTGACTGCTACAGTTTCGTAACAGAAGGGGCGATTCTGGTGGCCAAGTTTGTCTAAACAAACAAAGGCTTATGTCTTAAAGTGCGACATCTGTCAGCAGATGAAAGGTTCCACCATAGCACGGCCACCACAAACACCATTACTCATTTCAGACAGACCACTCACATGTGTCTATTTGGATCACTGCAACCCCTTAAATTCGGACTGAGCTTACAAGTACATCTTGGTGTCAGTGGATTCATGCTCTAGATTTCTATGAGTTTGGCCTCAGCGCTCGGCTGATGCTCGAACTGTTATAAAGGATTTGCAAGTCTTTAGCGGGACATACGCAATTGGCACTTTACATTCCGACCGTGGCCCTGTGTTTAGCTATCGGGCTTACAAGGAAGCCATGGAAAGTATGGGTGTGGCCTTGTGGTACTCCTCCCCCTACCATCCCAAGGTAAATTCAGTGGTGGAGAGGAAAAACCGGGACCTAAAGCAATGGTATTAAGTGCGGGTGGTAGTTGGGACAATCACCTATACGGGGCCCAGAGGGCACTGAATAATATGTGAAGAAAATCCTTGGGAGGACGTACCCCCTATGAGATCCTGTTTGGGACACGAATGTGGGTACCTGAGCTTGATTGTGCCAGCACAGTGGCGGATGTAAAAACATTTGAATTAAATGATCGTTTGGCTGTTTTACAGGAACTCAATGAATTCCAGACATTACAAAGCAACGTCCAAGAAAAACGCACTGCCACTGGGGAAGTAAAACCGGTTCTGGCAAGACCTGTCTGGGTCCCAAAGGTTGGGGACCTCGTCAGAGAAAAGATCGTGGACATGAAGGAGTTTGAGCCATCTTACAAAACACCTGTACCTGTCCTGGTGGTTCAAAGAACCAGAACAGTACTTCTTCCGCCTCTTGCCGTCCGAAAAGAAAAATGATTTGTCTCCATTGATCTGATCAAACCACACTATGTGGCCGATTGTCAACAGCAGGCCACGTGGAGTCCTAAGTTAGCGCAGATCTCCTCTCGGTACTATACAGGAAGTTCAAATGGAGAGACTAATACATTTTCAAGACTCCTCTGTGCAAGACGCCGGAGAAGCCAATAACGGAGTACGAATTATACCTGTTGAAACAGAACGACAACAAAATACTACTGAAACACAAATTGCGATTAGGCCCAACAATGAACTTTACATCAACGTGTCTTCACAAGAAGCAACTGCCAGTTCTACAAACACTGCTGAGCTCCCAAAGATAGATCGAACTGCGTCTGGCTACTTCATCAACTTCAATGACTTTTCTTCAGATCCAAGTGAACCTGAGCAAACGCCACCCATTTCCAAGAAACAACAATTTCGTCAATTCTATCTCTGGCTGAAAAAGACTTACTTAGTGTACCCTTGGTTGTATCTTTGGTTTGCATTAGGGATCATGTTCCTATTAATTTGGATTGGCATATTAACAGTCTTTTTCCTACTACTAAATGGACATTACCTCCCACAACGCTCTGCAGTCCAACCTGTGAACGAACTTGGTCTTGAAACCAAACACACATCATCACACCTTGAACAAAGAGACTTGTCCCTAGTGAACATTTCAGCAATTCCAGTACCGGATGGTATAGTTTGGGATAGAGTTTCATATGATGTTTTTGGTCCTACTAAACTGAAAATTCCACAAGTGTTCAAAATTTCACTGAATGATTTTGTTACCCCGAGGTCACTCTCTGATGATTGGGACATTGAGACTGTAAATACTATGCTCTCAGATTTAGAATAATCTGCTGCATTCTCTTACAGGGAATTGTATGAAGATACACCTGACTACGATAGTATGTTTTGTTACCAGCATTATGGTCATCACTTTTTGCACAGAGCTAGTGTTCCACGCACTATAAACACTTACCACCAATAGGAACATTGCCCGACACGACCTAAAGGTAGTTCTGCCACATTTGCACAGAAATTTGCATTCTTTTCAGGGTTTTATACATCAGACCCAATGTCATACTATTATAAGTTAGTACAGACGAATATAACTGCAAAGAAAATTATGCTGACTAACACAAAGCTCATATATTCAGCACCTGTCATCTCCCAACTGTCTATACAAGGTTTCGACTATTGGAGGTACACGATAAACACTAAATCCATCTGGGGGAAGAAATATTGGCAGGTTCAAGGAACAGAGGCTTTATTTGGAGCTTGTCTCATACCGTTACAGATAATATTCCTGAACAGAACAGTGTAACAAACGACCTGCTACGGGTTTGCAAAAATTAAAGACTTGAAAACACCACGCATCCCCTTACCCATACCTATTGACGGTATATCGAATAACACACTGATTAGTGAGGATGCACTGTGTGCAATGCTACAGAATGGTACATACAATTCTTCAGCTCCCAATTGGAAGGGATGGTTGGTTTGGCCTATTGACACAAATAGGTGTCAAGCGAGATTAAGGGTAACACCAAAGGGTTTAATATCCATAGGCCTGACCCACGTTATGTACACACGGACGAACCAGGGGTAGTGACTTCTTGAAGTGTTGGGAAGTTGTGCCTAGAATGGCTAAAAACCTCAACACTACAACAGGTGAAACAGCACTTGTCCCTTCTAGCAGATAATATGTATCTTAGGGATTTCTTGTTAGGTCTCAAGAAACCGGGTAAGAAATGCTTCTTGTATGCCATCTACAATGAACTATGGAAAGTCTCCCAACAGGTTGCTGCTGAGAGATTACGTGAAATTGGTAGGATTAACCTCGAAAAGGCCATGGCTGTGGTAGACAATGGTATGACCACGCTTTCCTCACGTATTTATTCATTAGGCAACATTGTGTCCTCAGCAATTGACATAATGGAACAAGATTTGTCTATTCTACCTCATGGGCAATCTCAATTGCGCTCCATTATGCTTTTAAGCTGGACGCTGCAATCATTGCTTTCAGGCCATGTGCCATGGAAATACATTAACAGCACAAGTTTGTTTTTGGTTTACAATCTGACCAATAGACAGTTGACTATGGCACGCAGAGATGCAAAGTACACCATGCTGCTCATTGAGAAATTGGAGAAGTTACATTTCACTGTAGCAGAGTCACCGTCTACAGAATGGTTAATTCATGGCTATACCGCACTGCCAATCACGACATTTCAGTTCCAATACTGCCTTAGATACATCCAAGCAGGCAGATACGAAGCGTTGGGTGAAGGGTTCATACAGGAAACCTGGGAGTTACCGTATAGATATAGGTGCAGAAATAAGGACACTGAAGTTTTCTTAAGTGGTAAAGACTGCGGAAAGGCTTTAAGTGGGTCTTTAGTGTGCAAAGAAGTGTCGCTTAATGGAACGTGTAATGAGTCAAAAGCTAATTTATCTTGCTACTTGAAGGGCTCCCCAGCTGCCGTGATTCATCCGGTTTTTTAATTACTTTCGAATGGAAGTTATTTAGTGCTGAATGATCAAGGCTGTTGTGGTATGGCCCCAGGCATTGCATATCTAGTTACAGTAAACTTCAGGGTTGTTTTCTGTAAGCAGGTATTGTTTCCCCTGGCTCGTACAGTTAGGGAGGCACCACTGTGGCCTTCATTGAATGTTTCCAGAATACGGTTTGATTCGCTGAGCAGACTGAAAGCCATGTTGTTTCAAAAAAATGTGCCCCTAACTTCAGCCCGAGAGACTTTTGATCTCCAGGTTGCAAGGTCTTCAGCAGAGATACAGGCTCTGGTCCGTGCGAACTTCCCAATCCATTTCAGAGAAATGGTTCATCGTTTCTTTAACATGTCCGTAGAAGTGGGATCATACACTTATTTAACCGACTTGGATCAGGTGTCTTAACCACCTTTTAGACCATCTTCGGAGTAATTCCAGCCTTCATACACTCCATACTTGGAAGCGTTTTTGGAGGGCTTCCTTTGGTCCTGCTTTCGGTAGCGGGCATCCTGATTTTAATGATCTTGCTTCGCAATGGACGTTGCAATCCCTCATGAAATGAGCAGACTGAAAGCCATGTTGTTTCAACAAAATGTGGCCTTAACTTCAGCCCGAGAGACTTTTGATCTCCAGGTTGCAAGGTCTTCAGCAGAGATACAGGCCCTGGTCCGTACGAACTTCCCAATCCATTTAGGAGAAATGGTTCATCGTATCTTTAACATGTCTGATACAAGTGGGATTGTACACTTATTTAAGCGACTTGGATCAGGTCTCTTAATCACCTTTCAGACCATCTTCGGAGTAATTCCAGCCTTCATACACTCCGTACTTGGAAGCGTTTTTGGAGGGCTTCCCTTGGTCCTGCTTTCGGTAGCCGCATCCCGATTTTAATACTCCTGCTTCGCAATGGACGTCGCAATCCCTCACAAAATGGAGAGACCACTGCTGGAATGACGTTGTTGTCAGTGCATGGTGTTCTACCTGACTACACCTTGGCTTCAAGCGCTGAGTGAGCATTGGTTCCTGTCTTTCAGACCGGTTTGGCTAGACTGTGTCCTGCCTGTGTTCCGCTGCCTCTTCTGCGGATTCAGCTGCGTGTTGCACCTGTGTCTAACACTTCCATCGGTTGCGCCACCGGACATAAAAGCGCTACTGGCACCTTTGCAGGCCGACAAATGCAGTTGTCCACAGCATATTCCCATGTTGATGACGGCATTTATAGAGCCTCCAAGGGATGCTTCCGCTCCTGTTGGAAGGAATATCGGCTCTGCCCCAGAAGTACAGGTATCGACATCAGTGATGCAGGCATCTAACTCTTCCCCTGCGGCTGCCGTGGGAACCAGAGATGACCATCTTTGCTCATTGGATATGATACTGGAAGTTCTTGAGGGACTGCCATCTGCAGATACGATGTTCAGCGATGTTGAGTCTTCAGCGCAGGATTCTTAAAACAATCTGGCCTCTCCTGGGAACCGTTTGACTATTTTCAAACATTTACCAAATTGAAAGTCGAGTATGACTTTGTTTTATTCTCTTCTCAGCTCTAACTGAGCTTCATGGCTTTCAAGGAGCTCAGTGCAATAATCACAATATATACAAGTTTAGAGGACCTTTTGAACGCTTTTTTAGGGAAGAATTACTTTTTATTATGGACATTTTTTCACGCTTTTAAGTACCTTTTAGTATGTTTTATTATAAATGATTTTATGCCTTTTTATAGCGTTAGCTTTATCATAACCTAGCTTACCTTGTTGACCTTTTGATGAGTAATGGGTGTCATGTCCTTTAGGATAGCCCTGTCATGTATACTCCATTTTACATACAACATCCCATCCACATGACTATAACGATTCTGACCTTTTACCTAATAACTTGCTCCTGTCTCTTCAACACCAGGCTCTTAGGGGCACATGCATCAAGCATTTTACCGGTCGCAAACGGGCAGAGTCGCAGAATTGGCCCGTTTGCAACTGGATAAATGTCTTTTCCGATGCATGTACCTTTTTGCATTCGCAAAATAGATAATCGCAATTTTTTGCAATTACCTAAATTGCGAATGCATTTCCCATATTTGAGATGCATGTAGTATTTCCTAAATGCGACTGTGCATTTAGGGAATCACTGACAGAATATCGACGACCACAATATCGAGGTCCCAAAATATCGGGACCTAAATATCGATGTCAAGAATATCGACATCCTATCTACATCATGGTAAGTACAACAATATCGGAAAAAATATATAGTTGTAAAAAATATCTTTGTTAAAAATATCGTTTTTTTAAATGTTTAAAAAATAATATAAAGTAAAGTAAATAATACATATAATTAAAAAAAGATAGTTATAATTATTATAAAATGTTTAAATTAGAAATAATAAATATAATGTAATAAAAAATTAAACATACATATATATATATAATATAATATATATTTACTTAATAATATTAATAAATAATTATTATAATACATTATAAAATGTTAGAAACAGATTAAAAATTATAAATACATATATATATACATATACAGGTAAAATAAAAATGAAAATAAAATATATATACAATAAATTAAAATATTAAAATATTTTTATTCTTTTACAATCACATTTTACACTACATTAACAGCAATAGTAGGGAAAATATTGGATAGCGGAGGGGATAAAATTACTATTCCCACTCCAGGGAGTGCAACAGTAGGGAAAGTGTTGAATAGCGGAAAGGTAAAAATTACTATTCCCACTCCAGCGAGTGCAACAGTAGGGAACGTTTTGGATAGCGGAGCGGAATAATTTACTATTCCCACTCCAGAGAGTGCTTTAGTAGAGAAAGTGTTGGATAGCGGAGGGGAATAATTTACTATTCCCACTCCAGCAAGAACAACAGTAGGGAAAGTGTTGGATAACGGAAGGGTAAAAATTACTATTCCCACTGCAGCGAGTGCAACAGTAGGGAAAGTGTTGGATAGCGGAGGGGAATAATTTACTATTTCCACTCCAGTGAGTGCAACAGTAGGGAAAGTGTTGGATAGCATAGGGGTAAAAATTACTATTCCCACTCCAGCAAGTGCAACAGTAGGGAAAGTGTTGGATAGCGGAGGGGAATAATTTGCTATTCCTTCTCCAGGGAGTGCAACAGTAGAGAAAGTGTTGGATAACGGAGGGGTAAAAATTACTATTCCCACTCCAGCGAATGCAACAGTAGGGAAAGTGTTGGATAGCGGAGGGGAATAATTTACTATTCCCACTCCAGTGAGTTCAACAGTAGGGAAAGTGTTGGATAGCGTAGGGGTAAAAATTACTATTCCCACTCCAGGGATAGCAACAGTAGGGAAAGTCTTGGATAGCGGAGAGGAATAAATTACTATTCCCACTCCAGCAAGAGCAACAGTAGGGAAAGTGTTGGATAGCGGAAGGGTAACAATTACTATTCCCACTCCAGCAAGTGCAACAGTAGGGAAAGTGTTGGATAGCAGAGGGGAATAATTTACTATTCCCACTCCAGAAAGTGCAACAGTAGGGAAAGTGTTGGATAGCGGAGGGGAATAATTTACTATTCCCACTCCAGCAAGTTCAACAGTAGGGAAAGTGTTGGATAGTGGAGGGGAATAATTTACTATTCCCACTCCAGGGAGTGCAACAGTAGAGAAAGTGTTGGATAACGGAGGGGTAAAAATTACTATTCCCACTCCAGCGAATGCAACAGTAGGGAGAGTGTTGGATAGCGGAGGGGTAACAATTACTATTCCCACTCCAGCGAGGGCAACAGTAGGGAAAGTGTTGGATAGCGGAGGGGAATAATTTACTATTCCCACTCCAGTGAGTGCAACAGTAGGGAAAGTGTTGGATAGCGGAGGGGAATAATTTACTATTCCCACTCCAGTGAGTTCAACAGTAGGAAAAGTGTTGGATAGCGCAGGGGTAAAAATTACTATTCCCACTCCAGCAAGTGCAACAGTAGGGAAAGTGTTGGATAGGGGAGAGGAATAATTTACTATTCCCACTCCAGCAAGTGCAACAGTAGGGAAAGTGTTGGATTGCATAGGGGAATAATTTACTATTCCCACTCAAGCAAAATAATTAACATTTAATTAACAAACATTTATTTAATTATCAAACATTTGCCTCCTACCATATTCCCCTATAAATGACACCACCAATGTTCTAAAACATAACACTATTAACATAATTAATTATTAATTAATTAATTAATTATTAATTAATTAATTAATTAATTAAAATAACCAGCAATTTAAAAACAATAAATAATAATGTAATTCACACAATTAACAGTATAAAACAACTTAAAAATTATTTTATAATAAAAATCTTTTAAAAATATATTGAAATTAAATTACTTCCCAGCCTACTCCCCTATCAAAACTCAACCCGCTCTTAAAAAAATGACACAAATAGCATAATTAATAATTATTATTAACCAATAAATAAATAATTAACAATATATTATTTACCACAATTTACAATATAAAATTTTAAATACATAAATATTAAAAGATTGAAAATATTAATAAATTAATTATTATTAAATTACTTCCCACCCTACTCCCCTACAAACCCCCAACCCGCTCCTAAAAAATAACACAATTTACATATTTACCAATTAATTATTAATAATTAACAAACAATTAATAACTAATTAATAATACATTATTTACAATTAACAATATAAAATCATAAATAATTATTTATTAATAAAAATGATTAATTAATTAATTATAATTAAATTACTTCCCACCCTATTCCCCTATAAACCTACAACCCGCTCCTAAAAAAATAATACAATTAATGTATTTATCAAATAATTATTAATAATCAACAACCAATTAATAACTAATTATTAATAAATTAATTACCACAATTAACAATATAAAATATTATATATATAAATATTATTAATAAAGAAATATTAATTAATTAATTATAATTAAATTACTTCCCACCCTATTCCCTTATAAACCCACAACCTGCTATGGAATAAAAACACAAAATTGTATTAAAAATAATTAATAACTTCTAAAAATTATTATTACATTTATTATAATTAAGGGGTCTATTACGATGGCGGGCGGACTCTGTCCGCCCGCCACCGTAACGGTACACAGGACCGACCGCCAGAGGTGCGGCGGTCCCGCTATGGCAATGGCGGTCGCATCCCGCATATTTTACATTGCGGCGGGCGGTGCTGTAAGCAGCCCCCGCCGCAATGCAAAATATGCATGTTGTGCATGGGCATGCACAATGTGACAGGCACTGCGCGGTGCCTGCCACCTTGTGCGTGGCAATGAAGGGGGGTACCCCCCAAGTGCAGCCCCCCATCCCCCCACCCCCCCGTGGGCCCACAACGGGCCCCCAATGCCAATCTCCGCATGCCTTTCCATGGCGGATTCTCCACCATGGAAAGGCAGGCATCATAATATGGATGGCGGTGCCTGCAGGGCATCGCCACCATATTGAGGTCCTTTTCCGCCCGGCCGGCAATCCGACCGGCGGAAAAGCGGTGGACGGTCTTTCCGTCCGCCGCGGTATCCCAGCCATACTAATATGGCGGGGGTAAATCAGGTGCTGATGGCAGGCGGATCGCCACCGCTGGCCCGGCGGTGGCTACCGCCGGCCCGGCGGTGGAGATCCACCCGCCATCGTAATAGACCCCTAAATTACTTCCCACCCTATTCCCCTATAAACCCACAACCCGCTACAGAACTAAAACGCAAAATTTACTGAAAAAAAATTAATAATTTAAAAAAATGTAATACATATATTAAAAAATAAATACAATACTTAAACAAAAATATAGAACATATACATTTAAAATACATACTAAAAGACATAACACTAATATAATCATCGATATTATTAACAACGCTATTTTTTACAAACGATATTACTGTCTTCGATATTTAAAAAAACGATATTTCTTGCCTTACTGTCAATATTCTGGTCCACGATATTCTTGTAGTTGATATTCTTGTACCTCGATATTTAAAACTCAATATTATCGTACTATGAAAAACTCGACATTCTGTCTGTTCACCGCATTTAGGAAACGGTAATTACCATCAACTTTAAGTTGATGGTAATTTGTGCATGCATTGCAAAATGCAAACAAAATTAATTTTTTCAATGGGCTATTTAGCGCACACATGCCCTCAGGGCATGTGTGTGCTACACATGTGCATACTTACCTTTTTTGAGGAGTGCCTCAGGGGGGACCTAGGCCCCCAGGCTTGGATTTCCATTCGCAAATTGTAATTACCAATCTGGGGGCCTATTATGATGGTGGGCGGACTTTGTCCGCCCGCCACCGCAACGGAGCACGGGACCGACTGCCGAAGTTGCGGCGGTCCCGCCAGGCAAATTAGGATGCGCCCGCCAGACTGGCGGGCGCATCCTCGACTTTGACATTGCGGCGGGCGGTGCTGTAAGCAGCACCCGCCGCAATGTTAAAGCCTATGTCGTGCATTGCCATACACAACGTGACAGGCACCGCGCGGTGCCTTGTGCATGGCAATGATGGGGGTACCATGGGTACCGCACAGTGCAGCCACCCACACCCCCCACCCCCGGGGGCCCGCAATGTGCCCCCACAGTGATTTCCCGCATGCCTTTCCATGGGGGAGTCTCCGCCATGGAAAGGCATGCATCCTAATATGGATGGCCACCGCCACCATTACCTGTGCCTTTTCCGCCCGGCCGGCAATCCGGCAGGCAGAAAAGCGGCGGATGGTCTTTCCGTCCACCGCGGTGCCCCTCGCCATACTAATATGGCGGGGGGTGCAAATGGGTCATTTGGCGGGCGGATCGCCACCGCCGGTGACCACCGCCGGCCCAGCGGTGGCGATCCGCCCATGATCATAATAGGCCCCTTGGTAATCGCAAATTGCGAATGCATTCCCATTCATTCCTATGGGCATATAGGCCCATAGGAATGAATGGGAATGCATTCCCTAATAGCGAATCGTAATTTACGAATCTCTATTAGGCAATGTTAAGGATTCGCAAGATTAATTGCGAATCCTTCATGCATAGGCATTTGCGATTACCAAATAGCGAATCCTTAAAATTCGCTATTTGGTAAGTGCAAATGATTACCTTGATGCATGAGCCCCTTAATCTTCTATCAGAATCCCTGTACCTGATGTACTTAAACATGTCCCCAGGCACGGCAGATTTATTCTGTGTAAGGGTCACCATTTTTTTTTCATCCTTGGCCAACAGCCATCTGTGCATAATCACACTTGTTTGGAAAAGCACTGGTGATTGTTTTGAAAACATTTATGATTGTTTTGAAAACATACATGGTTGTTTTAACCCCTTCCATGCTCATGACGGAATGGTTCTGTCATGGCGCTCTGTCGTCATTACAACGAAAACAAAACTGAAACTTAGTTTGCTTCACAGTTTCAGTGCTTGTGGGGCTATCTCAGCACCCCGAGCACCGAAAAACATGGGAGAAGTATTGTTGGAAAGGGGAGAATCTCCCCTTTCCAATAGTACCCTTCCTTAGTGGATCCCTGCTTGTGGATTGCCCCAGGAGGACGATCTCCAAGTAGGGATCCACCCACTAGCCACCAGGGAGGGCGGAACGGCCCCTTGGGCAAGGGCCTTTGCTCCCCCCCCATAAAAGTTTGCCAGACAGCCTTTCTGCCCCCCCCCTGGGAGGCAGATTGGGCAGTAGCCCCCAATCTGCCTCCCCTGGGGGGGCAGAAAGCACCCTAGATGCCAGGGATTATTTTTTATAGTATTTTCAAAGAGGGGGAACCTAGGGCCTTTTAATCTAGGTCCAGCATACAGGCCCGTAACTAAGTATAAACCAAAGTGGTATGCAGTTCCTATTGGGAGTAGCAGGTCGTTGTATATGTTTGAAAGTACACACGGTGGTGTTCAATCAAAGAACAGGAGAATGATTTCCTCCTTTCGGAAAAAGAACCTCACACACCCAGCCAGCTAGGTGTCTTGCTTCATCATCGGGTCTGCTCCTTATCGGGTCGGCGCTGCAATACCTGATCGGCACCTGACATGGGGCCTTCTTGGCAGAGATCTTTATTCCTTTATGCCGTAGGGTGTAGTGCATGTGAGGGCCCTTTGTCAGTGTAGGTGTAGTGTGAAGGGGTGTGAGATTAAAACAGGAAATAGTGGTCCACTCAAGACAATTTTAATGAAATGTGGCCACTAACCTGGTTAAAAATTAAAAAGCGCGCACACCCGCTCTAAGGTTGCAGGATTATACGCTTGTGGTTCGGGTCAACATGTTTCTTGCCTTTTATCAATTTGATGGCAATTCCTCAGGACCTAAGTGAGATCTACCTACACTCTTTGGTGGTGGTCCGAACTACGTGAAAAGAAGTTGTGACCACCCATACAGCACCCTAAAAAGTGGTACCTGTAGATCTACAACATAGCCTGCAACAAGAGAGATTCATACAAGTTAGTTTGTCATAATACATCGGTTTTTCATACATTGATGTTTGTGCACCACTTATATCCTAAGGTGCAGCAAACGCATGCTTCACACTCAAGTGATTGTGGTCATGCGTCAGATGTAAAACAGATACATTAAAAACACAGCAGTAATAAAAAGTACCTTGTGAGTCAGGCACAAATGTGAAACTCACCCTATTTGGGTCAACTATGCGCGGCATCGTGTACCGGCAGGTGTAGACACTAAAGGTGTAGTGTCCTAGTGAATGGAAGAATTCAGAAGAGTTAAAATATGGACATACAGGCACAGTTTCCTGTAGGCAGTTATCTGGTCAGTGGTTAAATCACAACAATGACGGCCCCCTAAGTGTAGGTCATCACACAGAGGCTCCCACGCCTAGAATAGGAACCTTGCGTCCACCGATCTGCTGGAAAAAAGACACGCCCCAGGCAACTCCCCTTAGCGCGAACCGATGGCTCCACAGAGGCCAACCGAAGGCTGGTATCTGGTTTGCCACAGGCTAGCGCCGAGGTTGAGAACCCAAGGCACGTCCCTAATTCAACAGAAAAGTGCCCACAATGATTAATCACCGCTTGTAAATGCGCTGTCAACCCACAAGGGTTGTTGGAGTCACATGTGCCCGCCTACAATTACTCGATCGTATCTTTGTGGCCAACTCGATCCCAGCTGGGGACACGTGTAAGGCAGGGGGTCTCATGTACTCCTTATATGCCCACAGTAGGTTTGTGCTGCATGTACCGGACGGGAGAGGTTCCCTTCCATTTGTCAGTGCCCTGTACAAGTCGATTACCCATAGGCAAGAGAAAAGTAGTATATTGTTTCCACGGTCCTGAGGGATCAGGGTTGTCATGTTCTGTCTTGTGGCTCATGGCCTGCCTGGCCACGTTGGCGCAGGCCTGGCTGCCATGATGACTTTTTGCGCACGTTACTCTTAAACTGTTGTTCTGTCGCCCTCTGCTACTGCCAAGTTATTTTACAACTGTCAGCATTTTCTGTTTCTCACCTTTTCTCCTATTCCCTTTTTGGGCTCAGTCTGAACAACAGTTACAAGGTCGAATAACAAATCCCTGGTTTCTACTGATTTGGCCCGTCCCTCGCACCTAGACATAACACCATGTACAGCTGCCATTGAGAAAATAGTGTGCTTTTAATAATGCGGTCGCCTGCTCTAGAAAGCACTTGGAGACGACCTTTCCAGAGAGAAGAGCTGTGATTGTATGCTGATGTGGTTTTGCATCTAGAGACTGAGGTATGGGGGTTCGCTAGTCAAAGCCCAAAGGACTTCTATTATCATAATAAACTGGCTTCCAGCACGGGGAGGGTGGTAATGTTAGTTAGACATATCTCCACTGCTTTATGAGATGCTTTCCCCGTTCGTATTCTATGGAGTAGTAACTATGCTGATTGTATTATTCAAATGTATTATGCTATTAGTACTGACACGTGTACTGTATCTTAGAGCACGTAAGTTGAAATAAATATATTGAACTATACAGTGTCTCTTCTTACGCATGTTGTGGACAGGTACGAGAGTGACGAAAGAGTGTTCTTGCCTCTGCGAGTCCTGAGAGAGAGATACCGTGTTCTAGGTTGTCTAATCATTGGTACATTAGTGCTAATGGGACGCTAAGGCTAGTTGGGTTGGGGTTTTGGGTGCTAAGGTCTATAGTTGGCTCACCACTATATTCCAAGGTCCTATTATCCTGTGCATAGCTCTGTATGTGCAGAAACCTTATGACATGGCACGACCAACGAGTGGGGCAGCTTACTTGCGAGACACTTGAGTAGTACTTGTGCTTGTCCACAATACCCTCACATACGCTTCCGGAAGCGTGTGTGATGGTGATACCTCCTATATTACAGGTTTTGTAGGTTCTTTCAAGCTTGATGTTATTAAAAAAGGTTTCTTAAATATAACCCTTTTTGTGCTGCCTCGTGTAAGATTGTTGAATAGACCCGTTAGTAATGGCGGGTATAGATATAGCGGCGCATAGCCGCACAGCACTCCGGGATCACTTACGGGTGTATGGAGTGCCAGACGCGGGAGTTGAATTAGTCTTTGTGGTTCAAGCCGATCCGGCTTTCCACTTTGAAGTGTTCTACTCTTGGATCACTTTTCCAGCGGTGAACGCGAACGATAATCCGTTCCATGAATATGAACCCACCGCTGTTCCTGCAGTCTATAGACCTTATACTAATCTTGAAGTACCGCTCACGGCTTGGCAACACCGTGTTTGGTTTAATGGCGCCCTCCCACAACCGACAACCACGGTTCGTTTAGGCCCCTTATCAATTGAGGGGGCCACTTGGCCTGTTTTGGCCGGGTACACCCCACATCCGCGTTATATGACAATACCAGTCGCGGAGCTGCGCACTATGTATGCGGCCTTGGTGCAGGTGCATCGAGCTTTAGTGCGGTATGTTACAGGCAGCCTCCATGGAGCCGTTCCTGGAGTTGCCGGCCAACCAGCTGCTGCAGGCGGAGTGACCATAAGTCCCGTCATGGTGAATTCTGTGATGGGCAAACGGCCACAAAATAAGGATGATTTTCCTTATTGGCTTGCAGAAAAGTTTGATCAGTTGGAGGCAGTTTTTCCACATACAACTCCAGTGGATAAACATCGTATTTTAACGATTAGTTTGCCAAAAGACTTAATTCCCGAGTTGACAGCATGTGACAACTGGGGTAAGGTATTCGCAGCAGTATATTCTAAATGTTTTGGTACTCCTTCCATGACTGTTCTCCCCTCTGTAATTAAAAAAGTACAGGACGAACATGGCCCTGAAGCGGCCGTGGAATTAGGGATGAGACTGGTGGGAGTGTTTGAAGTAGTAGCTGAGCTGATCCTTGCGAATGTCAAGGGCGATGCAGTGAACTTTCAAGTAGCTAACGCTTTGGCTTTAGTCCCAGAATTGGACAAGCCTCGCGAATTACCGAAAATTATTACCCAGGCTTACAAAACTATTGGTAGAAACAGCCTGGGTAACAAGCCTTTTGCAAAACAGCAAACACAGTCGCAACCACAACAGCAACAAACCAAATCTCAATCTGAGAAAGATGAGAAACCAGTCTTCACTAAAAAGAGTTGGAGGCTGAAAAAACAGGGTAAGCAACAAAAGAAGCCGGGGTCGCGAGGCGCATCCCCGGTTTCAGTTTCTTCTGAACGCACTTATGATTTACGCGATAGAGCGAGAATTAAGTCACCGGATAGGTTTCAAATCCCTGATACGCGTTCTCCTCGTTCTTCACAGGCACAGACTTCGTCACAGGCCGGTGGAGGAGACCGCCAGGATAGAGGAAGGGCCCGTGAGGCCCCACAGGGACGAGACCAGCCTCGACAACAAGTCAGAGGAAAGAGGAAGACGCTCAACGTTTTCGACCACAATTTCAGAAGAAGAAAGTTGCCGCTGTAACAGCGAAATATGCCACAGACGGTGAGAACGAGACTCCTGAATTGGACGTGGGCAGTAACCCTCCTAGACAGCGCCGCGGAAGTTACCATAGTGCGGGAGGCGCTACGTCCTCATATGGAGGCGACAGCAACTGAAACATTCATTACTGTTGAAACAGCAGACACCAGAGTGGCACCCCTGACAGACTGTTTAATATTGTCATCCAAATTGAAGGTGATATACACCGTGTGATTAAAGGGATTTTTGGGAAAATCTGACCTCTTCATATGACATTTTGTTAGCAGAGGCGGATTGGCCACCCCCATTCGTTCTTGCTGCACGTAGAGGGAGGAGGTAATCCTTCCGAGCTTTTCTCGACATGTCCCAAAGGACAAAGCGGAGGCTCTAGCAGCAGAGTGGGCTGTGTCCCTGGCTCCGGCGTTATTCCGCAATCACGTGGGTTGGGATGAAGATTCTCCCCCATGAAATACCTTTACGGTCACTACCGCAGCCACAACCCCAATATCCCATAAAACGTGAAGCCAAAGGCCACGTTTCCGAAATTCTGACTCAGTTGGAATATCAGGGAGTAATTGAACCCTGTGTATCACCTATGAACAATCCCCTTTTCGCAGTTTCTAAACCCGATGGATCGTACCGCTTAGTATTGGATTACCGGCATTTGAACTCACATTGCCGGACCTTCGCGGTGCAAAATACCCATAGTTCGGCGCTTGTAGACAGTCTTGTTCGTAAAAAATATAAAACGACACTTGACCTTTCAAATGGATTCTACACGCACAACTTAGCCCCGGAAAGTGGCCAATGGTGTGCTTTTACTTCCGGTGGTAAAATGTTCAAATTCAGGCGTCTTCCTATGGGCTACAAAAATAGTCCGGGCGTGTTCGCCGCTCGTGTTGTCTCTTTGTTAGACGGCATAGATCCAGACGCCTGTTCGTATGTGGATGACATTTATCTGACAGATGACGAATTGTTTCCGCATCTGACCCGAGTAGACCGCATTATTCTTGAATTCGCGGTTCAGGGATATAAAATTAACTTTGCCAAATCTCATATTGCTGAATTTACCGTTCTGTTCTTGGGCTATGAGCTCAACAATGAAGGTAAGGGTTTAGCCCCCATTTTCTGGAGAAATGTGCACTTCAGTGCCCTCCTACTAATCTGAAGAAGCTTCAGTCTTTGCTGGGTTTTCTGAACTTCGAACGTACATATATTCCCGAATACGCCCAGCGTATTAAGCCACTGTATGCCTTGATACAACCTACTTATTCGAAGTCTTG
This sequence comes from Calotriton arnoldi, assembly GCA_963921515.1. Taxonomy (NCBI): domain Eukaryota; kingdom Metazoa; phylum Chordata; class Amphibia; order Caudata; family Salamandridae; genus Calotriton; species Calotriton arnoldi. The sequence goes on along the minus strand of CAWUFW010018801.1, from coordinate 70,578 downwards.
CTGGCTTCCGGAGCATACCTCCATTCTGCAGTCTTTGCAAACAGACCTTCTTGAGTCTAAATACCTTTTGACACGTGATAACCACACAAACTTGGTGATTAGAATCATTCCAGGGGCAGTGGGTTTCACGTACTTAACCTTTAATGAAGGTGATACAGTACCCATCGCATACAAGTCACATCTGTACACCTCTGCAGAAATGCGGTTCTCATCTGTGGAGAAAGTGCTAACAGCAGTGCAAATGGCGATCCTGAAGGAGCGCGCACTGGCACAGGGAAAACGCATTCTGGTGGTAACACCCTATCCTGCCCTAGAGGCAGTGACGAAAGCAAGTGTTCCGAACTCTAAAGCTTTGCACCCCGTTGGATTCAATGGGCAACATCTTTGACGTCTCCGGATGTCACTTTCATTTTTGACTCTTCTCTTCAGACTCAGGAGTTTTTACAGTATGAATTCTTTCATCCTCCTCCTTTGTCTTTATTGCCGCTTGAGGATTACGATTGTGTGATCTACACCGATGGTTCGGCACAACCGGCCACGGGTTCCAAGCATGCTTATTCAGCCGCATGTGCTATTGTCGCAGGTACGTTTGTGAACGGAAAGTTCAAATCCACTGTGGTGCATACACAGACACTCGGGGATAGTACCGCACAATTGGCCGAGTTGCGTGCATTGGTGCTTGTTCTTGAGTTCGTAAATCCTGATGTGACCACTTTAATTGTGTGCGATTCATACTACTGTGTTCAATCATACAATGGCAATCTGTTCTTTTGGTCGCAAAATGACTATAGAGACGCTAAAGGCAACACAATCAAGCATAAAATGCTTTGGGTTAGAGTGGCAGAATTACAAAGACGTCTGCCACTCACACAGGTGGTACACACCCTAGGCCATCAGCGAGTGGGCGCACACGCTGTTGGTAACAGTCTGGCGGATGAAGCTGCCAGATCAGCAGTACTCACGTGTTCAGTAGCAGCAGTTACTAGATCCATGTCTAAAATAGACACTGATATCTTGGCAGCTATTGCTGCAACAAAAGAAGGAATGAATTACCCTAGAGGTTTCCTTCTAAATATTCTTACCAAATAGGTCCCGATCAGGCTCCTTATGTAACAATACCTGACGTTGGGGTTCGGCTGATCCCCAACGCGGATCGCAGACTTTCCTTAATGACAGCGGCACACGAAGGCATGGCTTCGGCTCATGCTGGTGTGTCAGCGACAATTTCCATTTTGCAGCAGCGTTACTGGTGGCGGGGATTATATAAAGATACACGTACTTATGTGCTATCCTGTGATGTTTGTCAACAGATCAAGCCTTCAACAGTCACAAGACCACCGCAGACCTCGCTTGCAATTTCAAACAGACCCTTTGGGTGTGTTTACTTGGATCACTGCGGTCCATTTTCTTCAGACACTGCCTATAAATATATCTTAGTGGCAGTGGACTCGTGCACACGGTTCATCTGGGTCTGGCCACAACGGAGTGCTGACGCTCGAAATGTCATAAGGGATTTGTGAGTCTTTGTGGGAATTTTCGCATGCGGCACCTTCCATTCTGACCAAGGTCCGGCGTTTGCCTCTAAGGCTTACAAGGACGCAATGGGCTCCTTAGGGGTGCGGGTGAAATTTTCGTCTCCGTATAGGCCTGAGGGCAACTCTATCGTTGAACGAATGAACAGTGACTTAAAGCAATCCTTGACAGCTAGAGTTATAGGTACTGGCAGGAACTGGCTGGCCCACTTGTATACCGTTCAGCGTGCACTTAATAATCTCCCTAGAAGGCCTCTGGGTGGGCGGACCCCTTACGAAATGCTCTTTGGCATACGAATGTTTGTGCCTGACCTTGATGGTCTAGACATGGCGGTGCAATCCGCCAAGTTTGATGTAGATAACCATTCTACTATGTTACAGGACTTACAAGAAGCCCGAGACAAACTTGCAATTGCACATTTGCCTTCAGCCACAGACCCTGCTTTGCAGATTCCGGTTGCCGGCTGGCTTCCGAAGATTGGCGACCTGGTATGAGAGAAGGTGGAGAACAAAAAAGAATTCGGCCCCTCTTTTCGTGCACCGGTTCCAGTCCTGGGCTTGAAGGGAACACGTACAGTCATCTTACCACCGCTTCCCGGTCGCAAGGAAAACAGATACATCTCAGTGGAAAATGTCAAGCTACAACATCTGGCCGATCCTGAATAGTGTCACACCAGCGGTCTCTTGTCCTGCCATTTATCGGACATGTATCCGCGGCACGCCTGCACGAACAGTCACTGAAGTTACCATGGAGATGGTCGATTTGCCTGACAATATATTTGAACCCCCTGCATCCCCCTGCATTGATGAAGACGAATATACTTATCCCGCCACAGAGTCGGTGGCACACCAACCAACAACGCCACTGAGCCCGACACGTTATTCCTTTGACTCGGATTCCAACTCATCCAAGGCCCCGTCCAAGTTTAGTCTTTTTGTATCCTGGTTTAGAGACAATTTTTTGGTTCCACCTTGGACATATATTTGGATGGTACTTTTCTTGGTTTTTTTGTTCATGTCCATTGGCTTTGTCACGGTGTTTTTTCTACTCATCAATGGTCATTATTTACCTGAACGCTCTGCGGTGAACAGTGTGGCTGGGACTTTGGCTCCACATTCCTCTTCACACATCATGAAGCGTGACCACACATTTGTGAACATTTCAGCGTTTCCAGTTGCAGATGGCATCGTATGGGATGCGGTAAACTTTCAAATCCATGGCCCGACGGAAATTATTAATGTACCAAATGTCCTTCGAGTCTCGATGGGTGATGTAGTAAAAAATAATATTCATTCTGATGATTGGGATGTGCATGCCGTTGAAGCATTGTTTGCTGATTTAAAATATTATGCTTCCTTTAATGCTGAGGATTTGTATATGAATTCTGCGAATTATGCCGATTTGTACTGCTACCAGCATTGGGGCAATCATTTTCTCCACAAACCGAGTGCACTACGTAGCCCTGTTACTTACACCCAATGGGAACATTGTCCAAACCCCATACCAGGTAGCTCCCAGACTCTTCGAAATAAATTCACCTATTTTACTGATTTCAATCGATCGAACCCTGAGTCCTATTATTTTAAATTGAAAACCCCATTGACTCAAAAAATAATGTTGACCCACACCAAATTACTTTATTCGGGTCCCTTTTTGAGCGCCTTGGCGGTGGGTGGTTATGAGTATTGGAAAGACACAGTAGATTTAAAATCGATCTGGGGTTCGAAGCCATGGCAGGTGCAAGGCACTGAGGCGTTGCACCGTGCTTGCCTTATCCCAGCCCAAATTATGTTTTTGAATGCTTCCATTTATCAGACCACGTGTTGGGGGTTGTCTTCCGTTAAACAATTAAACGCGCCAGCCATCCCATTCTTGTCGAGTTCGCCAAATGACAGTTTACGAATTAATATGTCCCTTTTACAGTTACAGGCTCAGTTCCAAAATAATTCTTTTAACGTTTCTGCACTGATACAGTCACCCTGGTTGGCATGGCCCATATCATCGAATGCATGCCAGCTGCGTTTCCATGGCACAGTTCCTGGCTACATACAGGACAAGCCTGATCCAAGGTTTACTGAAACTCGTACTGTTACCACGTATTCAGTTGGTAAATTATGTAAACAATGGCTACAACATTCGTCTTTAGACTCTGTTAAGAAACATTTGTCCCTTCTTTCAGGCACTATTGATTTGTCCGACTTTATCTTGGGACCTCGTGGTCCCCGACCGAAGAGATTCATTTATGAAGCGTATAATGAACTCTGGAAGCTGTCACAAATGGAAGCTGCTTCCCGTCTTAGGGAAATAGACCAGGCAAATTTGGAAAAGGTGCTTGCTGTTGTTGACAATAGTATAAATACCCTGTCTTCCCACATTTACACATTAGAGAATATTGTATCCTCTGTTGTTGATATTGTGCAAGATGATGTCTCTATGTTGTATCATGGTCAGAATCAATTGCGTTCAGTGATGCAGTTTGCCTGGACTTTGCAAACCCTTAAGTTAGGTAAAGTTCCTTGGAATTTGTTAAACACCACTGCCCTTTTTCTGCCTTTTAATTTGACTGACAAACAGCAGTTCATGTCCATGAAAGATGCATCTTACACTTTGTTACATATCGAGAAAGTGGATCCTTTACCATTCTCTGTAGCGGAACTAGATTCTGCGGTGTGGCTAGTTCATGGGGTTATAGCTTTACCTTTTTCCCTGGTTGAATTTAGCTCGTGCATGAAACATTATCCTGTGGGCCGTTTCCAGCCTTTGGGTAGTGCTTTCCTGCATGAACTTTGGTCCTTGCCTTTCATGTATAAATGCCTTAGAGACGGCAAGGAAGTGTTTCTCACGGGGGAGTCTTGTGATTCAACTGTGGGTCATTCGCTTATTTGTAAACATATTAAATTGCACGGGGCTTGTAGTGTTTCAGTTCCGAATCTGGCATGTGTGCTAAAGGGTATTCCTGCTCCTGCTCTTTCTCCTACTTTTACTTTGCTTACTAACGGTAGCTATTTTAAATAATGAAGACTGTTGTGGCCTACAAGCTGGCATTCCGTATATCGTTACGGTCTCACACAGAGTTGTCTGCTGCAAGAATGTGCTTTTTCCTCCCCCTCACGACATCGTTGATAACTCTATTTGGCCTTCCATTCCTACCATGGAGGCAGATTTCAATAAGTTGAGCAGAATAAAGGCCCTATTATTGAATAAGGAGGTTATGCTCACATCCGCCCGGGAGACATTCATTCTCCAGGTGGCTAGTACCCACAGTGAAATACAGGCCCTTTTGAACACTGACCTCCCCCAACATTTCGGGGAGTTGATTCATCGTATTTTTAATGCATCAAACACCGAGGGTCTGGTGCACTTTTTTAAACTTGTGGGGTCTGGCCTGGTGTCCACCTTCCAAACTATTTTCGGTGTGATACCGGCATTCATACATTCTATTTTTTCTAGCGTCTTTGGTGGCTTCCCATTAATCCTCGCTTTGGCGGCTGGTGTCTTGCTGTTGGTCTGTTTTCTGCGCAATGGCTGCACACCACTGGGCCCTTCTCGATCCCGAACGCCTCCAACTACTCCGTGAGCGACTTCTGGTTGGCTTCGATGTTCTACCGTTGGCAACTATCAGTGTGTCCTACACCCTTTCTTTTCGCTTTGCGTATTTCACTTGCGTGCAACCTGTGATGTCTTGCATCCGGTGTCCGTTCACATGGACCATGGATTATTGCCTCTCCAATTCATCATTGTCTGTTCCGGATTTTGTCCAGTTGGTGGGTCCCTTAGAGGCCCATGAACGGGACTGTTCCGCTGCTGGCTTTATGATGCGTGCGGCTGCACTGGGGATTTTGGCACAATGGGATATCTGGGCGGCTGCTCAGAATCTCCTACAACAAAGTTATATTGAATATCACGCAAGCTGTCCCGCATTGCTTCTAGATGCTCCATCCTCTGAGGAACATTCATGCAGCTTTGATCTGTTGGACTGGATGGCGTCTACGTTTTCTGACGATTCCAATGATGTCCTCTTGGACGGTATAGCTTTTTTCTGCTTTTCCACGTTTTTGGATTAATTTGACGTTCACTGTCGATGGATTGCCTCGTTTCTGCTCAAGTGTTTGGAACTCTGTCTGCATTTTCGATGGACTGTCCAGGGGAGGGTGTCTTGTGGCTCATGCCTGGCTGCCATGATGACTTTTTGCGCATGTTACTCTTAAACTGTTGTTCTGTCGCCCTCTGCTACTGCCAAGTTATTTTACAACTGTCAGCATTTTCTGTTTCTCACCTTTTCTCCTATTCCCTTTTTGGGCTCAGTCTGAACAACAGTTACAAGGTCGAATAACAAATCCCTGGTTTCTACTGATTTGGCCCGTCCCTCGCACCTAGACATAACACCATGTACAGCTGCCATTGAGAAAATAGTGTGCTTTTAATAATGCGGTCGCCTGCTCTAGAGAGCACTTGGAGACGACCTTTCCAGAGAGAAGAGCTGTGATTGTATGCTGATGTAGTTTTGCATCTAGAGACTGAGGTATGGGGGTTCGCTAGTCAAAGCCCAAAGGTCTTCTATTATCATAATAAACTGGCTTCCAGCACGGGGAGGGTGGTAATGTTAGTTAGACATATCTCCACTGCTTTATGAGATGCTTTCCCCGTTCGTATTCTATGGAGTAGTAACTATGCTGATTGTATTATTCATATGTATTATGCTATTAGTACTGACACGTGTACTGTATCTTAGAGCACGTAAGTTGAAATAAATATATTGAACTATACAGTGTCTCTTCTTACGCATGTTGTGGACAGGTACGAGAGTGACGAAAGAGTGTTCTTGCCTCTGCGAGTCCTGAGAGAGAGATACCGTGTTCTAGGTTGTCTAATCATTGGTACATTAGTGCTAATGGGACGCTAAGGCTAGTTGGGTTGGGGTTTTGGGTGCTAAGGTCTATAGTTGGCTCACCACTATATTCCAAGGTCCTATTATCCTGTGCATAGCTCTGTATGTGCAGAAACCTTATGACAGTTCGATGGTTGCCAGGAACTATTCTCTCCTTGGTAAGAGGAGACTCTAGTGGCACTGTGAGCTCGTTGGTACAAAAGGCCAACATACTCGGTGGGGGTGTTCAGAAACAATCTGACATCAATCCTACAGTGTATGCTGTCCAAACGCGCAGATCCTGTATAGTTATTATAGGAGCTACACGACATGGTGCCCAACGTTGGTTGGGTACTTATTTAACAGTAGAATCTGAGTAGTTCAGTCGTGCTAGTCTCAGAGACCCCTACTCACAACTCCCCAGAGACGTCTGGAGTGGGTGGGCACAAACTCCGTCACAGCTGAGTAGGCAAAATCCTATTTATTGGCTGTTGGTTAATCAAGCTTGAAGGACACTTTGTTCCTAAAATTGTGCAATACACCTTATCTTAGTTTCCTTGAAAATCTCTTCTTCTCTATAACAATGAATGAAGAAATAGGAAACGTGGATAGAGTTATGCAAGAACTAAATCTCTTAGCAGACAAAGAAGATGCAGATGCAAATTCCATTGCAGAAAATGTTACCATAAAACTAGGTGCACACGGTCTAACATCCAGGGGTGGACCAGTAGCTTTCGTGATTGAGGCACACGAATCATTTAAAATAGAGGTATTCTATTCATGGGTTACATTCCCAGTTGCAAATGCAAGAACAAAGACATTTCACTTCACACAGAAAGTGGAATACCGGACGAATATTGTCCCTATGAGGACATTGACATTCCACTAACTTACCAGGAACACTTATACTGGTTTAAAGGCGCCCTCCCCATACAAGAAGTAGAGTAAGACTCAGTCCGCTCGGAAGAGAAGGAGCAGCATGACCAATATTAGCGGCCTACACACCACACCCTGACATTGAAACAATGCCAGGAGGAGACTTACTTATACTTCACAAAGAATTAATACAAATTTACAGAAATATGACACAGTTTGTCATGAGGACACTTACAGTCCAGCCGGCAATGGTTGCAACAAATACAGCTCCAGTTCAAAATACAGCAACTAAAATAACAACACAAACGTTACACGCAGTAATGGGTAAAATGCCCGCAAAACGTGAACAAATGCCATTCTGGGTAGCTCAAAAAATAACACAGCTAGAAGCAGTATTCCCGAATATTAGCCCGTATAAAAAACACAGAATGCTGACAATCTGCTTGCCCATGGGGATAACACCACAGATAGAGGATTGTACCTCTTGGGGTACAGTTTTTATTTGTCATATATACCAGAACACATGGTATCCTGTCATTAGCAGTAATACCAGATGTATTAAGACAAATACAAAATGAGTACGGAGTGGAGCCTGCTCTGAACTTAGGGATGAAATTGCTAGGTAATTATGCCCAGGTATCAGCCATAATATTAACTAACATTAAAGGGGAGGCATCATCAGTGGCTATCTGCCAACGCCTAAGGGAGCTCAGTCCTTCACAACCGGAGCACGAGCTACCTAAAATAATTGAAACTGCGTATGCGGAATTAGGCAGGGACAGTTTGGGTGGAAAAGCATTGAAACCACAACTGATGGGTAGTCCCGAAAAGGACACCTACAAGCAGACACCTGCTTCATCAAAAAAGAAGTGGGACAATAACAAAAGACAAAAAGTTAAAGAAAGCAGATCTCAATCCAGAGGAAGATCTCCTACACAGGAGCCCTCCGAAAGGAGGTATAACCTTAGGAATAGGGACTATATTAGGAAGCCTGACAGGTATCAGGATACTGATACACGTTCCTCTCGTTCCTTTCAGAGTTCAATGAAAAACTATGAGAGGGAAGGACCGTCAGACAGACAAGAAGAGCGTACAACGTCCAGAGACAAGCAGCATGCTCAAGACTATACTTCCAAAAATAGAAGATAATCCAAAACAAAAGCCACAGTTCAAAAAGAAGAAGGTTGCAGGTCTAAAGATCATACATGCCCAGAATTCTGAGGACTCAACTACTGAACGGGAATGGGCTCTGACGATGCTAGACAGTGCGGCAGAAGTAACAATAGCTCGCCAGAACCTGATGGAATTTCTGGTGACAGCGGACTTGAATGATTACATCACGGTGGAAACACCCGATACTAGGGTAAGTGTCCCGCATAAGTTATATGAAATAACACTCCAAATGGAGGGGGCAAGCCTAGGAAATTTAGAGGTCTCTTTTAGGAGAACCTGACATTCGGCTATGACATTGTGTTAGCTGAACAAGATTGGCCGCCAGCATTCGTCACGGACTGTCCTAGAGGAGAAACAGTAATTTTACCAGCATTCTCCGACCCTGTTCCCAAAATAACTAAAATATACATATGCATGGGAGTGGGCGGTAGCCCTGGCCACGGCATTATACAAAAACCATGTTGGATGGGATGAGGATTCAACCCACCACATTATTCCATTAAAAATACTCCGACTGCACAGAGGCAGTATCCAATAAAGCAAGAAGCTAAAAAACAGGTCAGGGAGATCCTAGATCAACTTGAGTACCAAGGGGTGATTGAAACTTGCACCTCTCAAATGAATAACCCTTTGTTTCCCGTATCAAAGCCGGACAATTCATATCATTTAGTTTTGGATTACAGACATTTAAACACTTGCACTAAGACATTTGCAGTTCAAAATGCACACAGTGCCGCATTAATGAATAACATTGTGCGGAAACAATACAAAACAACACTAGATATCTCAAATGGATTTTTTTGCCAAAATATAGCGCCTGAAAGCAGGTATTTAACCGCATTCTCTGCGTTAGGCTCCCAGCGTCAATTTTGTGGACTCCCCCAGGGGTATAAAAACAGCCCGGGTTTGTTTTCAGCTAGAGTAACTGAATTACTTCAAAATTTGGATGAAGAGGCATTGTCCTATGTGGATGATATGTATCTAATGGATGATGACCTGAAGTACAGACTGCTGTAGTGAGAGAAAGAGCACTGGCTCAGGGAAAGCGAATAATTGTCGTAACCCCAGTACCGGCCTTAGAGGCGGCTACAAAGGCTAGCGTTCCAAATGCTAAAGCACTTACATCCGAGATGGATACAATGGGCTAATTCTCTTACTGCAACAGATGTAGAATACAGGTACGACCCAAGTCTAAAAACGCAAGCATTTCTGCAATACGAACAAGAATATCCTCTACCAAATGAAATAATGCCTCTGGATCAGTATGAATATATAATTTACACTGACGGTTCTGCTCAGCCGGCCATAAGGAGTAAACAACAACACAGTGCCGCATGTGCTATCGTTAAAGGACGCATGCAGGATGGAAAATTTCATCCGAGTTGCACAAAACCCAGTCTCTAGGAGACTGCACGGCACAGCTGGCAGAATAAAAAACCCTGTTATTGGCACTGGTAAATACGGATCGAGAATGTCCCACACTAATTGTATGTGATTCCTTTTACTGTGTACAGTCATACAATGAATACTTACAACACTCGGGACAAAATGGATTCAAGACGCAAAAGGTGGCACAATTAAGCATAAAACGCTATGGGAACAGGTAGTGGAGTTGAAAAACTGACAACCAAGGGCTCACGTGATACACACACTGAGTCATCAACGTGATGGCGTTCACGTTGAAGGGAATTCATTGGCTGATGAAGCCGCAAAGGGGGCTGTACCGATGGCTTCCGTAGCTGCAATCACTCGTTCAAAAACGAGAATAGACGGTGAGATTATGGTTGCTATTATTGCTACACGCAATAAGACTGCAGTACCGAAAAGATTTCCACTCAAGTACTCCTACAAGTTAGATGTAAACAACATTCCATTTGCTCAGATTCCTGGAGTGGGCGATAGAGTAATACCAAATATGGATCGCAGGTTAGGATTAATTCTAGCAGCACACAAGGGTATAGGTTCTGCACACGCAGGAGTTACAGCAACTGTTTCTCTACTGAAACAGCGCTACTGGCGGCCAGCATTAACAAAGCAAACTAAGGACTATGTCTTGAAATGCAACATCTGCCAGCAGATGAAAGGCTCCACCGTAACACATCCAGCGCAGACACCATTGCTAATGCCAGACAAACCACTTGCGTGTGTTTATTTGGATCACTGCAGCCCCTTACGAACATATGGGGCTTTCAGGTATATCATGGTTGCAGTGGATTCCTGCTCTAGATTCCTATGGGTGTGGCCCCAGCGCTCGGCTGATGCGCGAACTGTTATAAAAGATTTGCGAGTCTTTATAGGGACATACGCAATCGGCAAATTACATTCTGACCATGGCCCCGCATTTAGCTCTAGGGCTTACAAGGAAGCCATGGGAGGTTTGGGTGTAGCATTGCGGTACTCCTCTCCGGACTTAAAGCAGTCTTTAACAGCTGGAGTATTAGGCTTGGGTGTGAGTTGGGTAAAACATCTGTGTGGAGTCCAAAGAGCGTTGAACAACAAGCCAAGAAGCTCTCTAGGGGGTGTCACTCCTTACGAGATCCTATTTCGGATGAGAATGTGGGTACCTGATCTTGATTGTGAAGGCACCGTGGCGGATGAAAAACCTTTTGACATCCATAAATGTTTGGCTGTTTTACAGGAGTCAAATGAATCCAGGGCACTACAAAGCAATGTCCAGGTGAAACTGACCGCCACTGGGGAAGTCAAGTCTGTCACGGCAAGACCTGTCTGGATCCCTAAAGTCGGGGACCTGGTCAGAGAAAAAATAGCAGACAAAAAAGAATTTGGGCCATCATACAGAAAGCCTGTACCTGTCCTGGCGGTTGAAGGACCGAGAACTGTACTTCTGCCGCCTCTTGCCAGTAAAAAGGAGAAAAGATTTGTCTCAATTGACCTAATCAAACCACACTATGTGGCCGATACTGAGTAGTAGGCTGCGTGGACTCCGGAGTAACAGACACCCTCCTCTTGCTACTATACAAGAAGTTCAAACAGAAAGACTCATCACGTTTGTAGAGTCACCCGCACGGAATGATGGACTATGCAACAATGCCATGGAACTTGTTCCTCTTGAAAATGAAATTCAACTTCAAAACCAGAATGAAAGACAAATTTCAATTCGACCAAACACAGATATCTACATCAACATGCCTCAACAAGAGCAAGCTACAGTTTCCACAAGACCTGCGGAAATAACGAAAATTGATCGAACTGCATCTGGCTATTTCATTGACTTTGATACTTTTTCATTGGATCCAAGTGAACCTGAAACAAATCCAGCCCAAAAAACTCGCCAGCAACAAATGAAAGATTTTCTGAACTTTCTTAAAAGATTTACCTGGTATCACCTTGGGTGGAACTCTGGGTAATCACCGGGATACTTTTCTTTCTTTTCTGGATAGTCTTAGTGACTGTCTTTAGTATGCTAATAAATGGAACTTATCTTCGTGAAAGCTCTGCAGCACAAAAAGTGAATGTGATTCTGAAACGGCATCTATCATCACATTGTGAAAAAAGAGACCTATCATCAGTGAACATTTCAGCAGTTCCTATACCTGACGGTATAGTGTGGGACATGGTTGATTACAATATATTTGGCCCAACCGAACTTTTAAAAATACCACATTTATTTAAAATTTCCTTAAGTGATATCATTACCTCCAGTACATTTTCCGATGATTGGGATTATGAAACTGTAAATAATATGTTGTCTGATTTAGAAAAATCTGCTGCCTTTTCTAATAATGAAATGTTGGAAGACACAACAGACTTTGAAACAATGTATTGCTATCAACATTATGGTCATCACTTTCTGCATAAATCTGCTAATCTCAGAAATGTTTTCAAATACCACCAATGGGAACATTGCCCAACACCACCGAAAACCAGTTCAAAAACATATGCAGAAAAGTTTTCACATTTTTCAGGGTTTAACACGTCAGACCCAGACTCATATTATTATAAGGTTACACCAACACCAGCACAGAAAAATATGTTGACAAACACCAAACAGATTTATTCTGCTTCCTTTATTGCCCAGTTGTCTGAACAAGGTTTTGACTTATGGAAAACCACCATAGACTTAAAATCTCTCTGGGGTACTAGAGACTGGCAGGTCCAGGGAACAGGGGCACTATTTAGAGCATGCCTTATTCCTCAACAAATCATGTTTTTGAATGAAACGGTGCAACAAACGTCCTGTCTTGGACTAGCCAAGAACAAAGATTTGAATACACCTCGGATGCCCACACCATCACACACCGAGGGTAACATAACATCACAAGAAGGGATTACGCCAGATATGATCATGCCATACAATAGATCAGACCCCGATTGGAAGGGATGGTTGATTTGGCCCACAGACACCAATAACAGTCAGGAAAGATTCATGGGTAAAACCAAAGGTTTTAGTATCAACAGGCCAGATCCACGCTATGTACAGAGAGAACACCCAGGAGTAGTGACATCATACAGTGTTGGGAAGTTATGCCTCGATTGGCTAAAGACCTCAACACTTACACATGTGAAACAACACTTATCCTTACCTACAGAGGATGTGGACCTACGGGATTTTTTATTAGGTCCTAGGAAGCCACATCACAAACGTTTCCATGATGCTGTCTATAATGAGATTTGGAAAATATCACAACAAGAGGCCGCGGAGAGATTATGAGAAATAGATCATATAAACCTAGAGAAGGCTCTAGCAGAGGTTGACAATGGGTTAACTACACTAACCTCCAGGATATATTCACTGGGCAACATTGTATCTTCTACTATTGATGTACTAGAACAGGATTTGTCCATATTACAGTACGGGCAATCACAATTGCGTTCTATTATGTTATTAAGCTGGACGCTGCAATCTTTGCGCGCAGGCTATGTGCCTTGGCGTTTCATAAACAGCACGTCTCTGTTTTCTTCATACAATCTAACGGAAACACAGATAGAGATGGCACAAAGGGGAGCAAAGTATACAATACTGCGTATTGAAAAACTGGACAGATTAGCATTTACAGTGGCAGAGTCACCGTCCACAGAATGGTTAATCTATGGCCACATAACTCTTCCGGTCACTACTTTACTCGTGCTTACTTAGTCTGTCTCAGAGAGGTACACAGAATAAACAGGCTGGGCGTTCTCAATAAGTATTTATTGAACAGTTGTTATTCTGTTGTAGAATAGATGAGCTGCAACAACCGGTAGGCAGTACAAGACATAAATGATTAGTAGTACTAAAAAGGTAAATGGATAGTATAGTTCTACCATCATACAATAATCATGGATACATACGAGTATATAAAACACATGATAAAAGATGCGTACTCCTACGATGCTTCCCTAACTAGATGTGCCTAAATGTACCTAGCATGTGTGTAGGTGCAAGGCCAAGAATCCCTCTAGGATAAAGTCAACCCCATTACCTGGATTGAGAGACTGTGGGACCCCGTCCTGGTCTCGAGTTGGACACCCCGCGAGGGATGTTAGACCACTGCAAGCTGGAGTGTCTGCATGCAGGAACCTCAGCGTCTCTGGTCAGTATGTCTGACGGAAAGTCTCGGTCTCCTCTAGCTATCTTAGCAAGATGTGATGTATATATACCCATAGGTCTCCCCAGGGGTGCTACCTCGCTGTATTACTGTGTCAGCCTGAGGATGACGTCGGGCATTAATTTGGTACATAGATATTAAACAGGAGATGGTCGTCCTGCTGTGCTTCCAAGAATCCTCATGCATAATGTATGAGTTTCCGAACTAGGGAAAACCCGTGTTCTGAATGCAGTTTCGCATCTAGGTAAAAGGTCAGTCCCTGTAAACCGTTATAAGTGTAATTTAGGGAAGAATATAGGTGAAAGGTAATGAAGTTACCGGGGCCTATATTATGGTACCTATATGGAATATAACAGTTTTGTGATAGGTAATTTTGAAGTCTCGACACAGTACGATTTGGACCATTTCCTGTTGCAGCCACTATGCCTACCCACACAAGTGAGGTACCATTTTTATCGGGAGACCTGGGGGAACGCGAGGTGGTAGGACATTTGTCTCAGCCCGGTGACCCTACAACTTTCCCACACAGAAATGTGATAAAAATTTGATTTTTTTCTGCAAAATGTGAGGTTTGCAGGAGATTCTGGGCAGGGAAACATTGGAGGATCCACACAAGCCATACCTCATTAGACTCCCCAGGTTGTCTAGTTTTCAGAAATGGGTGGGTTTGGTAGATTTCCCTAGATGGCCGCGAGCCCGGGGCCAAAGAACCAGGTGCCCCCCATGCAAAACCAGGTAGTTTTGTGATAGGTAATTTTGAAGTCTCCACAGTACGATTTGGGCCATTTCCTGTTGCAGCCACTATGCCTACCCACACAAGTGAGGTACCATTTTTATCGGGAGCCCTAGGGGAATGCTAGGTGGTAGGAAATTTGTCTCAGCCCGGTGATCCCAAAACATTCCCACACAGAAAAGTGAGGAAAATGTGATTTTTTTCAGCAAAATTTGAGGTTTGCAGGGGATTCTGGGTAGGGAAACGTTGGGGGATCCATGCAAGCCATACCTCCCTGGACTTCCCAGGGTGCCTAGTTTTCAGGAATGTGTGGGTTTGGTAGGTTTCCCTAGATGGCCGCTGAGCCCGCGGCCAAAAACCCAGGAGACGCCCCTTGCAAAACCAGGTCATTTTGTGATAGGTAATTTTGAAGTCTCATCAATACGTTTAGGGCCCTTGCCTGTTGCGGGTACTTGACCCACCCACACAAGTGAGGTACCATTTTTATTGGGAGACCTGGGGGAACACTGGGTGGTAGGAAATTGTGTCAGCCCAGTGATCCTACAACTTTCCCACACAAAAATTTGAGACAAATGTGATTTTTTCAGCAAAATCCGAGGTTTGCAGGGGATTCTGGGTAGGGAAACATTGGGGGAGCCACGCAATCCATACCTCACTGGACTACCCAGAGTGTCTAGTTTTCAGAAATGTTTGGGTTTGATAGGTTTCCCTAGAAGGCCGCTGAGCCCGTGGCAAAAAACCCAGGTGACCCCCCTTGCAAAACCAGGTCATTATGTGATAGGTAATTTTGAAGTCTCCTCAATACTTTCAGGGCCCTTGCCTGTTGCGGGTACTTGACCCACCCACACAAGTGAGGTACCATTTTTATCGAAACACCTGGGGGAACGCTGGGTGGTAGGAAATTTGTGTCAGCCTGGTGATCCTACAACTTTTCCACACAAAAATTTGAGAAAAATGTGTTTTTTTTCAGCAAAATATGAGGTTTGCAAGGGCTTCTGGCTAACAGAACCTGGTGAGAGCCAGACAAGTCACCCCATCCTGCATTACCCTGGGTGTCTAGTTTTCAAAAATGTATTGGTTTGCTAGGTTACCCTAGGTGCCGGCAGAGTTAGGGTTCAAAATCTACAGCTAGGCACTCTACAAAAAAGGGGTCAGTTTTCACTGTGAAAATGTGGTCTGTCCACCTTGCGTGTTTGGCCGTTTGCTGTCACGGGCACTAGGCCTACCTACACAAGTGAGGTACCATTTTTCTCTGACAACTTTGGGGAATGCGGGGTAGGGGGAATTTCGTGGATCCACACAGATTCCAGAACTTTCCACCACAAAAATGTGAAGAAAATGTGTTTTTTTTTAAAAGTTGGAGGTTTGCAAGGGATTCTGGGTAACAGAACCTGGTGAGAGCCAGACAAGTCACCCCATCCTGCATTACCCTGAGTGTCTAGTTTTAAAAAATGTATAGGTTTGCTAGGTTTCCCTAGGTGCCGGCAGAGCTAGGGTTCAAAATCTACAGCTAGGCACTTTGCAAAAAAGGGGTCAGTGTTCACTATGAAAATGTGGTGTGTCCACGTTGCATTTTTGGCCGTTTCCTGTCACAGGCACTAGGCCTACCCACACAAGTGAGGTACCATATTTCTCTGACAACTTTGGGGAATGCGGGGTAGGGGGAATTTTGTGGATCCACACAGATTCCAGAACTTTCCACCACAAAAATGTGAGAAAATGTGTTTTTTTTAAAGAAAGTTTGAGGTTTGCAAGGGATTCTGGGTAACAGAACCTGGTGAGAGCAAGACAAGTCACCCCATCCTGCATTCCTCTGGGTGTCTAGTTCTCAAAAATGTATAGGTTTGCTAGGTTTCCCTTGGTGCCGGCAGAACTAGGGTTCAAAATCTACAGCTAGGCACTTTGCAAAAAAGGAGTCAGCTTTCACTGTGAAAATGTGGTGTGTCCACGTTGCATTTTGGGCCGTTTCCTGTCACGGGCACTAGGCCTACCCAGACAAGTGAGGTACCATTTTTCTCTGAAGACTTTGGGGAATGTGGGGTAGGGGGAATTTTGTGGATCCACGCAGTTTCCAGAACTTTCCACCACAGAAATGTGAGGAAAATGTGTTTTTTTTTTACAAAGTTTGAGATTTGCAAGGGATTCTAGGTAACAGAACCTGGTGAGAGCCAGACAAGTCACTCCATCCTCTATTCCCCTGGGTGTCTAGTTTTAAAAAATATATAGGTTTGCAAGGTTTCCCTAGGTGCCCGCAGAGCTAGGGTTCAAAATCTGCAGCCAGGCACTTTGCAAAAAAGGGTCAGTTTTCACTGTGAAAATGTGGTGTGTCCACGTTGCATTTTGGGCCGTTTCCTGATGCGGGCACTAGGCCTACCCGCACAAGTGAGGTACCATTTTTCTTGGAAGACTTTGGGGAATGCGGGGTGGGTGGAATTTTGTGGATCCACGTAGATTCCAGAACTTTCCACCACAGAAATGTGAGGAAAATGTGTTTTTTTGACAAAGTTTGAGGTTTGCAAGGGCTTGTGGGTAACAGAACCTGGTGGGAGCCAGACAAGTCACCCCATCCTAGATTCTACTCTGTGTCTAGTTTTCAAAAATGTATAGGTTTGCTAGGTTTCTCTTGGTGCGGACAGAGCTAGGGTTCAAAATCTACAGCTAGGCACTTTGCAAAAAAAGGGTCAGTTTTCACTGTGAAAATGTGGTGTGTCCACATTGCGTTTTGGGCCGTTTCCTGCCGCGGGCACTCGGCCTACCCACACAAGTAAGGTGCCAATTTTCTCGGAAGACTTTGGGGAATGCGGGGTGGGTGGAACTTGTGGATCCACATCGATTCCAGGACTTTCCACCACAGAAATGTGAGGAAAATGGTTTTTTTTTACAAAGTTTGAGGTTTGCAAGGGATTCTGGGTAACAGAACCTGGTGAGAGCCAGACAACTCACCCCATCCTGGATTCCCCTGGGTGTCTAGTTTTCAAAAATGTATAGGTTTGCTAGGTTACCTAGGTGCCGGCAGAGCTGGGGTTCAAAATCTACAGCTAGGCACTTTGCAAAAAAAGGGTTTGTTTTCACTATGAAAATGTGGTGTGTCCACGTTGCGTTTTGGGCCGTTTCCTGTCGCGGGCACTAGGCCTACCCACACAAGTGAGGTACCATTTTTCTCGGAAGACTTTGGGAAATGCGGGGTGGGTGAAATTTGATGGATCCACGCAGATTCCAGAACTTTCCACCACAGAAATGTGAGGAAAATGTGTTTTATTTTACAAAGTTTGAGGTTTGCAAGGGATTCTGGGTAACAGAACCTGGTGAGAGCCAGACAAGTCACCCCATCCTGGATTTCACTGGATGTATAGTTTTCAAAAATGTATAGGTTTGCTAGGTTTTGTTTGGTGCCGGCAGAGCTAGGGTTCAAAATCTACAGCTAGGCACTTTGCAAAAAAAGGGTCAGTTTTCACTGTAAAAATGTGGTGTGTCCACGTTGCGTTTTGGGCAGTTTCCTGTCGCGGGCACTACACCTACCCACACAAGTGAGGTACCATTTTTATTGGGAGACTTAGGGGAACACAGAATTGTAGAGCAACTGTTATTACCTATTGACTTTCAATGCATTTCTGCCTTCCAAATGTAAGACTATGTGTAAAAAAGAAGTCACTTTGAAAAATGTCCTATAATTCATATGCTAGTATGGGTAGCCACGATTTCGGAGATGTGCAAATAGCTACTGTTTCTAAACTCTATATATTTTTTCCCATTTCAGAAATACATAGGTGTCTTTCATACCGAATTTTCCCTGTTTATATTTTCCCAAATGAATTGCTATATACCTGATACACAATAAAAACCATTGCAAGACGCCGCTCAGTTATTGGCTCTGGGTTCCTCAGGTTCTTGATAAACCTACAAGTCCTATATATCCCCACAACCAGAAGGGTCCAGCGGATGTAACGGTATATTGCTTTCAAACATTTGGCATACTTAGTAGAAGTTACAGGTGAAAATGTTGGCACAAATGTCTGTTTTTTTAACTCATTTTAAATTTTTCCTTATTTCAACTGTTAGTTTCTATAAGAAAACATTGAAGGATCTACACAAATGACCCCTTGCTGAATTCAAAATTCTGTCTATGTTTCAGAAATGTATAGGTTTTCAGGATCCATCATTGCTTTTATACCCATTTGTACCATTAACTGGAAGGAGGTTGAATGCACAAAAAAAAGCAAAAATAGGTTATGTCCCAGTAAAATGCCAAAACTGTGTAAAAAAGTTTGGTTTTCTGACAAAAGTCTGCTTGTCCCTGAAATCTGGGAAGATGGTGATTTCAGCACCACAACCCCTTTGTTGATAGCATTTGCAGGGAAAAAACCAGAGGCTTTCATCTGTAGCCCTTTTTCCCCATTTAAAAAAAAACAAAAACATTTAGCTGTATTTTGGCTAATTTCTGGGTCCTCTCCAGGGGAATCAACAGACCCTGGGTACCTTTAAAATCCCCATGATGTTGTAAGAAAAGGACGCAAATTTGGCATGGATACCTTATGTGGTCAAAAAGTTACAGGGGCCTAAGCGCAAACTACCCCAAATAGCCAAATAAAGGCTTAGCACAAGGGGGGGGAAAGGCCTAGCAGCGAAGGTGTTAAAAACATATCGATTGTAGAAAAAACCCTGGGGTGACCACTTTAGTATAAAAGACCCTCACTCCCCCCTACAAATTAGAGGAAATTCCTTCCAAGCTGAGACTGGGGTCCTGCATGCCGAATCTCCGACAAGCAGCGGTCTGACATCCCTTGCGGATTGTCATCCTCGACGCAGAGACAGGGTCCTTCATCCTAAACAATCAAGTGAGGGGGCTGGTTCATCCCTAGGGGTTTCTTGGCTACAGATACACATATCTATGCCCATACATACACCTACACATCCAGGTTAGGCTAGGTACATTTTATCAATTTACTTAGGGTGCGCATTTTAGGAACATGCAAGTGCTACTGTTTTTATCTTAACTGTTTCTGTTCATCTTATTAGCACTATGGTAGAAATGTATCTACTATTCACTATATTGGTAATAGCAATCTCTTTTGTATGCTTCTGTCTCCTGATTGTTGCAGCACATATGTTTTACACCAGGCTGTCGCTGGACCGATAAATTCTTATTGAAAAGTCCTAATTGCCATCCTGCGTGTTTTCTTAGAGAAAGCAAGCACGAGTGTCTGAGCGAAACGTACTGTACTGTTTTTCACGATCCCTGAGGAATCAAGGTTGTCATGTTCAGTGGTTGCCAGAGACCACATATGCCGCTGTAGAATACAGGGGTTGGTAGTGGCACTGTAGAGCTAGCTGGTCTAAAGGCTGGCATATCAGTGGGCATTCGCCTTCCAGATCTTCTGGTCACTCCTGAGTGACAAAGACTCTGTCCCGTCTGCTTGCAGGTACCTCTCAACTAGAATCCACCTTCGGATTCCACCAGACACTTTCTCCTTCTTCAGCAGCGGAACACTCCTGAAGTCCTCCATTGGGTTTGACTGTGGTTTCCGATACCACTTCACATCTATGCACCCGGCTTCCCTGGTGTAGGTAACATGGGTACTAGGGTATCCATGGGTAAGGTGGCTCTCCAACTTTCTGTCTTCCACGGGGTTTCTTCAGGGTCCATGGGGAAGGGTCCTTAATCTTTAAAATTCCAACCCGACTTACAAGTTGATTTGTACGGAGAACGCAGTTGTGTTCCCACACTGCACACGCTCTCCATGGGGTCCCCATCTGCTCACCTTGGGTGTTCCTTGCGTCCCCAGCACTTCTACGTCCTCTCAACACTGTCTTGACCCGAGTCGTGGTTCTTATACCACTTTCTTAGAATATGGTTTGCCCCTCCCTGGGGTCCACAGTGTATTTTGTGCTATTTACGTAATTTCTATGCAAAGTATTGTGTGCATTGTGCATATCTCCGGGTAGGATATATTTGTATGTGTTAGACAGTATTATATAATAAATACATATTTTTATAAATACCTTGTGTGGTACTTTTTCACTTAATCTCTACATATAAGATTGCATTCTGGTAAAACAAGCTGCTTTACTCTCCTTCTGGACTAAGCCTGAAGGATGCTCTCCACAGCTACTACTTAGAGAGCTTTCTAAGGTTGTCTAAAACCTCTTAAATCATTATAAGGGTTGTCTGGACTGGTGCAGGGTGCCCACTTACATTAGTGGACATCATATACCAGGCCAGCTTCTCACAAGTGCCATATGACGTACACATTTATTCTCTGCAGGCCTCAATACCGTAGCGGAGTTGAGATATGCAATTAGCCTGCTAAATATTTAGGATATCCCTTGGCACCTGCGAACCTAGCCTACATGCAAAGCTGCAAACTGCCCCTGTGATTTTGATAAAATCAGAACTTTTAGCCTCGATTAACGGCTTCCAACTATTTTTGGCATCAAATAAAACGCCCAGGTAAGGTAAGGCCATGGCTTTACCTATGGCAGTCTGATGGGACTGATATTAAAGCGGACTCTAGCCCGTTCACACATAAAGTAAACAAGAAAGAGGCTAGTATGTACCCTTGGTGGACACCACTGCTAGTAGAAAATGAACGAGTACAAGCAGTGCCCTGGGAAAAATGCACAGAGGCAGATGTCTTTGGATAGAAATTGGCTAAGAGGGCCACAATAATAAGATAAACCCCCATCTGGCTAAGCAGGGTCCAAAGTTTCTCCCGGTTAACCCTATCGAATGCGGACGTTAAGTCCATAAATAAATGCTAAATGCAAAGATTGAGACCGGACAACCGTATACTAATTAATAATTAGGTGAAGGTTCAGGCACTGATCAAATGTGGACCGCCCAACCTAAAACCATATTGCATATCGCTCATAATGTTATTCTCCTCAGCCCACTCCCACAACCTATTAAGAATTACCCTCCCCAAGACTTTTACCACTGCATGTATTAAAAATATTGGACGGTAGCCTTGTGGATTGTCCTTGTCGCCCTTCTTAAAAACCGGGACAATCATGGCTGTAGACCAAGAGGGCAACACCCCATCCTGAGCAACCACATTCAGCACCTGGGTCAGAAGTGGACCCCAGACCACCACGTCAGCCTTAAATAAATCTGGTGGGATACCATCAGGCCTTATTACTCAACAAGGCTGTAATGGCCTGTGTAACTTCTTCTAAAGTAAAAACAACTGGGGCGAAAGCTATAGCCTCTACAGCCGGGATTATGTAACCCCCGCACTCACCCTATATAGAAATCTTCAAAGTGTTCAACCCAGTGCTGTTCAGAGATATGATGGCTGTTAGAAATGGGATTTCTGGTTGGCTAGGGCATGCGCCTAAGACAGGCAGAAACCACCACTCTAGTCAGGGCATGGGAGTTACACACCAAAGATAACCCCTGCTCACCCCCTTGGGAGCTTGGCAGAGCAGTCAGGCTTATCCCAGAGGCAATGTGTAAAGCGTTTGCGCAACACACACACAGCAGCGCCACACTAGGCACACCACAAAAGAAATTCCACACAAGGTTATTGTTGGAATTCCTGAGGTATTCCACCCGGTTGTTATGGCTGATAATAGCCTGGGTCATTACCCCGTGGCCCAAGTTCCCTTTGAGTGGGGAGGAGTCTCAGGCCTGTTGAAGGTTGCGGTGAGCCCTGCCATGCCAGTTGACTGTCTGCTGGGTAACGACTTGGAACATACTGCCTGGAGGGAGGTAGAGTTCAATGCCCATGCTGAGATGTTGGGATTACCAGGATGGACTTGCGTCGTCACGCGGTCCATGGCTGCCCGACAAGGAACTCAGCTCGGGTTGGAGCCTGAAATAATGGCCCAGCCCACTGCTGGACGAGGAGATGTCCAGGAGGAGACACCCGGTGAGATGGATGGAGAGCCCGCGGAGGTGGCCCCGGAGTCCGCTGAGGTGAATGGTGTTCCCGTGGGGGACCTGCCGACCCCTGCAGAGTGGAAGGTGGAAGGAGGGCCTACCCGGGAGGAATTCTGCCGGGCGCAGAAGGAGTGCCCTACGCTTGAAGGCATGCGGCAGCAGGCCGAAGCCCAAGCAACTGGAACAGAGACTGGTAACTACCATGTCTACTGGGAGGATGGTCTCCTCTACAGTGAGCCTAAGGCTCCGGTGCATGGGTCATCAAGGGCCTTAGTAGTCCCCCAATGCTACCGAGCCTTTCTGCTAGAGTTGGCACACGAAATACCACTAGCAGGACACCTGGGCCAGGACAAGACGTTTGAGCGTTTGGTCCCACATTTTTACTGGCCCAGGATGCGCGTCACTTCTGACACTTTCTGCAAGACCTGCACCACTTGCCAGGCGAGCGACAAGACAGGGACTAAAGTGAAGGTCCCTCTGGAACCTCTCCCAGTTGTCGGTACCCCTTTTGAGCGGGTAGGGATTGACATTGTCGGGCCGTTGGACCCGCCGACTTCCGCGGGACATAGGTTCATCTTGGTGCTGGTAGACCACGCCACCCGGTACCCAGAGGCAATCCCTCTGAGGACCATCACTGCACCGGTGGTGGCGCGGGCCCTGATGGGGATTTTTACCCGAGTGGGATTCCCCAAGGTAGTGGTGTCAGATAGGGGCACGAATTTCATGTCGGCCTACATGCAGGCCATGTGGAAGGAGTGTGGAGTGACCTACCGGTTCTCCACTCCTTACCACCCCCAGACGAACGGGCTCGTGGAGCGTTTTAATAAGACCTTGAAGGGGATGATCCGGAGCCTACCCGAGGACTTGAGAAGGAAGTGGGACGTCCTCTTACCCAGTCTGCTCTTCTCCTACCGAGAGGTGCCGCAGAAGGGGGTCGGTTTCAGCCCCTTTGAGCTGCTCTATGGCCACCCCGTTCGGGGGCCCTCAGTCTTGTCAAGGAGGGTGGGAGAAGTCTTCCTTGAAGCTTCCCGTGATGTGGTCAGCTATATGCTGGCATTCCACAGCCAAGTGGCCAAGCTGTGGAAGGAAGCCTCGGACAACCTAGAGGCTAGTCAGGCCGTCATGAAGAAATGGTATGACTGGAACGCTCGGACCGTAGAGTTGGACGCTGGACAGAAGGTGTGGGTCATGGAGCCAGGAGAGCTTAGCGCCCGCCAGGACCGGTGGAGTGGACCGTTTGAGATCTTGGAAAGGAAAGGCCAGACCACTTACGTCGTCAATGTGAAGACCCCCCGTCAACCCCACAGGGTGTTCCACGTCAACCGCCTGAAGCCACACCAGGAGCGTTCAGAGCTCACTCTCCTGATGATAACAGATGGAAGTGAGGAGGAGGAGAGTGAGCCTCTTCCAGACCTTCTGGCGGCCCATGAGAAGGATGGCTCGGTGGAGGGAGTGGTCCTCGCCCCATCCTTGACCCCAGAGCAACAGAGGGACTGCCGCCAGGTCTTGGGGCAGTACGCCTCGTTGTTCTCCCTCACGCCTGGGATCACGCACCTGTGTACCCATGATGTGGACACAGGGGACAGTCCGTCCGTAAAAACCAAGTCTTACCGGCTGTCCGATAAGGTCAAGGCTAGTATCCAGGGTGAGGTTACCAAGATGCTAGAACTGGGGGTGATTGAGCCTTCCAGTAGCCCTTGGGCTAGTCCGGTGGTGTTGGTGCCGAAAGCGGCCCCACCGGGCACCACACCGGAACTTCGGTTCTGTGTGGATTACCGCGGACTCAACTCAGTCACCAAGACCGACGCTCACCCGATCCCTCGGGCGGATGAGCTCATTGACCGGCTGGGAGCAGTCCGGTATCTGAGTACCATTGTTTTGACGTCAGGCTATTGGCAGATCGCCATGGCGGAAGGAGCAAGGGAGAAGACTGCGTTCTCCTCCCCGAGGGCCACTTTCAATTTCGGGTGATGCCCTTCGGGTTGAAAAATGCTCCAGCCACTTTCCAGCGGTTGGTGAACCAGGTGCTGTCTGGCCTAGAGGCCTTCTCTGCTGCCTACCTGGATGACATAGCTGTCTTCAGTAGCAGCTGGGAGGACCATCTGGAGCATCTCCAGGAGGTGCTACAGGCTCTGCAACGGGCTGGTCTAACCATCAAGGCCAGCAAGTGCCAGATTGGACAGGGATCTGTCGTGTACCTGGGACATCTGGTGGGCGGAGGTAAGGTGCAACCCCTCCAAGCCAAGATCGAGACCATCTTGGCCTGGGAGCCCCCCAAGACCCAAACCGAGGTCCGAGCTTTTCTCGGCCTCACGGGATACTACCGCCGGTTCGTCAAGGGATATGGAACCATTGTGGGCCCTTTGACGGAGTTGACTTCGAAGAAGCAGCCACGCAGAGTCATCTGGACGGCTGCCTGCCAGGAAGCCTTTGAGACCCTCAAACAGGCGATGTGCACCGCACCGGTGCTCAGGACTCCAGACTTTGGACGGGAATTTATCGTGCAGACAGACACTTCTGAGCATGGCATAGGAGCTGTGCTCTCGCAGCTGAATGACGATGGCCAAGACCAGCCAGTGGCCTTCATTTCTCGAAGACTACTCCCCGGGAACAGCGGTGGAGTACCATCGAACGAGAAGCCTTTGCCGTGGTTTGGGCTGTAAAGAAGTTGAGGCCATACCTTTTTGGTTGTCACTTCCTGATCCAGACCGACCACAGACCCCTTCGCTGGCTCATGCAGATGAGAGGCGAAAACCCCAAATTGTTGAGGTGGTCCATTTCCCTCCAGGGGATGGACTTTCGGGTGGAACCTCGACCCGGTGTAGACCACGCCAACGCTGACGGTCTCTCCCGGTTTTCCGCCTTAGCGACGAGAACTCCCTAGAGGTTGGGAAGCTCTCCCCTCTTTCGGCTGGGGGGACGCGTGTTAGACCTGTCAGCCCTAGGGTGGTCTTGCCCTGTTTTTTTCCCTTTTACGCCTCATTTTTGCCACCGTATTTTTACTGGACCTAGGTCTCCGGGCGCCTTACCACTGCTAACCAGTGCTGAGGTGCAGGTGCTCTCTCACTCAAGATGGCTGCCACAGGCCCCTGTTACTGCAGAGGGGCCTTGCACACATACACACTAGTAGCCAGGGTCAGGCTGGGACATAGGGATACAGTATCCATTCCGTCCCCGCCTCTGGGCCACATAGCCAGACATGGTGGAAGGTTCCAGAACCTTCGGGCTGTGGGAGGAGTTATGTTTTGCCGCCTTTAGGAGGGTCACCTGACCTAGGGGTATAAGAGGTTTGGAGGGAAATCTTTTAGTCAGTTGGGGCACCACTGATCCTGGGAGAACCTCTGCCGGAGTACAGGCTGTAGGGCCTAGGGGGGAGACCTACACTACTGCTGCTGACAAGGCTTAGGCACTGCTGTAGTAAGTTAGCTGAGGAACGCCCACCACCCACTGACCTTGCCCAGCGTGAGGGGACCCAGGGAACCACCTTCAGCGTGCTGGGAAGTATCATCCAGCACCCCAAGAACCACCAACTCATTCCCCCTCATAAGAAGAAACCCCCAAGAAGCAACCAAACAAGAACTGCCGCAAGAAACCTTAATTTGTAAGGCCTGACCGACCAGCAAGGCCAGAAACCTGAACTGCCAAACTGGGGATCACCAGGTAAAGCGCCGTGCCCTGAAGTGCTAGACCTTCACCCCCTATCTAAATCCTGCCTGCTGCTGGGCTGTCCCCAAAACCCTTTCCAGTCAGCCCCTGCCAGCCTGCCGCCAGCGCGCACCACACCGCACCTCCACGTGGGAGGAATCACTCTGCAGCCACTGACCTCGTGGCTGGGATTTGCCCTTGCGGCCGTCGCCGCGTGTGAGGAGCTGCGGGGGGGTAGCGAGGCCCTCCCTGAGGCCGGGGAGGTGAGGTGCGCCGTCCGCGCCCCCCACCGAAGGTCCGGAGTGTGGGAGATCACCGCCGCGGCCCAGGGACCCTCGCGTGAAGAAGTCGCGGCCCAAAGATCACCGCTGCGGCCCAGGGGCTCGCGTGAGGAAACTGAGGCCTAGCGAGAGGAACGAGGCCTCCAGGCCCCGCCGACGCCGTTGCCAGGAGACCGGGGACGCCGACCGCGTCATCGGCCGCGCCCCCGGGAAGGCCGCGCAACGATTGGGCGCCGGCTCCCGCCACGCCCCCAGCGCCGACGGAGGCCGGAGAAGAGCTCCGAATCAACAGAGGGAGACGGGAAGCCGTCCGGAGAGGACTGCGGGCTCCCGCTCCCTTCCCCGCAATCGCCCCATCTGACCACGGGGGCCGGAGGAGAGCGATACCGGCCCCTCAACGACCCGCAATACCGGCCGGAAGGCCGAGGACCCCAGTCCGGGCCCCGCCCTGCAAAACACGGGCTGGCCCAGAACGGAGTCAGTCGCGCTGGAGAGCGACCAACGTACACACTGCAGGTGAGCCCGGGAGGCCCCTAGGGCATGCAAGAACGCCACTGGGGGCCGGGGGCCACCATTACCCTATTGATAACAAGGGGGAAGTCATCAAGCCTTATACCCCCGAGGCGAGGCCCCGGAGAGGAGTGGGCCTGGCCTAAATTAACCCCTGAGAGACACAGAAGTCCTCATTTACAGGAAAGCCCCAGAATAAAGGACATGTTGAGGGGTTCCCTAAGTTGTTCACCAGTCTCATCGTTACGCCTGCTGTAATTACTGTCTAGGCCTGATGCATATGCTTATAATTGCAAAGTCTTTACCTAGTGTGAAGGTGCTTAATTGAATTGAGCTGAAGTGTACACCGCCAAGAGTTGAAGTGTTTTATGTTGCAGGAGTTGCGACGCCCACTGTATTGAATGTGGGTGCGCCTAGATTAATGCAGGCCCTGTTTGAAATGTAACGTGAAATGCCCTTTATAAGTAATTGAATATTCATGAGGTGAACTGCATGTTTTAGGCCCATGTTTTATTATTGCACCCTGTGATCATTATTGGTGCTACGTTTAGGAGATGATTCCTGCGGCCTTTTAGGGGCCTACAATGTTGATGAGCTATGATGCTTTAATGAAAGTACGCACCAGTTGAGTAATGCAATGACTTTAAATGTTGACCTGAATTACACAAGGTACCACTTTACAGGGGATTATATACATTACAGGGCCAATCGAGCAACTGTCATAACCATTAGCACACACAAGTAATGAGGAATAAACACAACCAGTAACTACTGGTGAAGGGGCTCTTAGCACCACACATTAGGCATCAACATTTTAGGCCAACATCCTAACTCAGCACCCGTGCACCACAGTAACACCTGCCATGGTGCACATCTCATGAGGCATAAACATCAGGACAGTACTTGGCATGGCACATTATGCAAAACATAATCAGCAGTAGGGCAGTACATCAGGCCCACCTTAGGCCTACACGTCAGCAGGGACAGGGACCTATAATACCTCTGCCACAGGGGTGCGTTCCCCCAAGTCAATGTTCCCCAGCAGGGGCCCTGTCATGGGCTCACCCCGCAATGCCAAAAAAAAGGGGGGTGAGGGGGTTGCAACTCACCCCTATCTCCTTCCCTGGAGACCCCTGTGCTGCGCTAAATCTGCAGCTGCCCGCGATCATGCTCCGCAGCTGTAATCATGCCGGGAATGCGGGGGAAAAGACGGTGCCACCTCAGCACCCAGGGGAAACTCTCCACTGACCCCTCGGGCCAGAGAGCCACAGAGCGGCCCGGGACAAGGGACACTCTGTCCCCCTAGGCACTCACTCTGGGGTGTTCTCCCGGAGCCCCTGTGGATGGTTTCAGTGGAGACACCACGCCTCTTAAGGATGATCCTTCCGCTGCTACTTCCCGTCAGACTGGAGCAGAACCCGGAGCAAAGTCTCTGGCGTTGACGTCTGTGGGGGGGGCAGCTCCGCCCTCAACCAGGCAGTTGCCGCCTAACTTCCTCTGAAGGGTAGGAAAAGCCCGCGAGGCCCCGTCTCTCCTGCCGGCCGGCCCCGCCCACAGTCAGGCACGAACTTTGCCTGACTTCCGGCTTCTCCACTGCGGCTGCTTTCATCGTGGATGGGAACCACACGGGGCTCTCCCTTACTGAAACGGGAGCACCGCCCACGGTCAGGCTCTCCTGCCTGATTTCCGCTCTGCGGAATACTGCAGTGCTCGTGAGCGCAATGGAACCACCAAAGGGCTCCCCATGCTCCTCCGCATGGCCCGCTACAGGAGGTGAGATGGGCACAGCGCACCCCACGCTACTGGCGGCCCCAGCAGCACCCAGCCGGTCCACAGCGCAAAGACCGGCAGCGCTCTCCACACTCTGCTTGAAGGGGACAGCAGGGCACTCTAGTGTGCTGATGGCTTGCCAGGGAAATTAAGTGCTCACAGCACGCTCAGTCCCCCAAAGTCCTACAGGGCAGAGCTGGGCCCAGGCAGGCCAGCTCACAGGGCCCTCTGGCAGAGGGGAAGTCCTTCGTGGTAGTCCCTCCTGGCGCCCAGCAGTCCTTCAGCAACACAGTTCCAGGCAGGTCTACAGACATAGGGTCACAGTCCCAATATTTGTACCACAAATATATTTGTTCTTCCCCCTGTCACAGGGCTCTGTGCCCGGTCCAAACCAGTTTGGGGGGCACTTACACATTTTGTTTACAGTGCACAAACACCCTCATTGTTAGTGTAGGCTCTGGCCCCAGACACACCACAGGGGGCGGAGCCAACATTGTGGAATGCAGGCACAGTCCTATTCAGGCCCAGGTGCTACTCCTCCCACTACTCCAAATGCAGATTGGCCTATCCAGCCTAGCACTGACTCACCCAGCCCCTCTGGAGCCACTGCACCTCCCCAGCCCCTGTCACTCCAGAGCCAGACATGCAATACACAACAGGCAGGTACAAAGACACACAGCACACAGAAATGCCCACTTCTAAAAGTGGCATTTCTAAAATAGTGATAATAAATCTGCGAACACCATTATGCCGCATTTATTACCACTATTCCAAACATACGAAACTTGATCACGCTACTCCTCTCATATCAGGAATTACCACTGAAACACATATCAGGGAATCCCCAATGCATTCCTATGAGAGGGCAGCCTCACAGTAGTGAGAAACCAAAGTGGCTGTTTGTCACTACCAGGACATGCCAAACAGTTAAGGCACATGTCCTACCTTTTACCTACATTGCACCCTGCCCATAGGGCTAGCTAGGGCCTACCTTAGGGGTGACTGATATGTAGTAGAAGGGGAGTCACAGACGTGGCACCCACTTTATGTGCCGCGACACAGCGGCAGTAAACTGCGTGTGCAGGCCCTGCAATGGCAGAGGCCTGAGACAGGTTTGAAAGGCTTTCTTTGGTGGGTGGCGCAACCAGCGCTGCAAGCCCACCAGTAGCATTTAATTTACTGGCCCTGGGTATCTGAGACACCACTTTACAAGGGACTGATAGGTAAATTAAATACACCAAACAGGTGTAGACCAATCTTACCAAGTTTAACCATATAGAGCACATGCACTTTACACTGGACAGCAGTGATAAAGTGCCCAGAGTCCTAAAACCACCAACACCAGGTCAGAAAAAAAATACCAGGAGGAAGGCAAAAAGTTCAGCGATCACCCTGCAAAAAGGGCCAAGTCCAACGATGGCATAATATTGGACCAGGGCCATCCCCGAAACAGGGCCTATTAACCACTTTCTAAAAAAGGGAACAATCCCCTGTCTCGCACGCCTGACATAGCTCCTCCAAAGCTAATTCTCGCAGGATAGACTTACAGTCAGATTGGGCCTGTTTGTAAGCCACCCTACAATCTGTAATAAAACACCTGTCCCTTGGTGTCTGCTTCAAAGCAGCCTTCAGCTGACATAACATTCTTGAGCAGTCCCTATCAAACCATTTGGGATTTTGAGAGCCTGATCTACCAGGGGCCGATGTGAACGTTATTTTGAGAACACCCGAAGCAATACCATCAAATGCTGACAAACCCCTCTGCCCCAGCTTCTATGTCCAGACAAATTTCGATCTCTCGTGCACAGCTTCCCAAAAGTGAGCTTTTGAGGGACTGAGGGTCCACCTGGGATCACTTCAGCCTTCTCCCCTGGTCAGGCATAGAAAGTCTTGTAAGAGCCCCCTCCTGCTGTGACCGAGGGGCCATGGGGACTTCCAGAGCTGGGGATAAGGGATTATGGTCGCTAAAAGGATTCTGGATATTGCTAAAGTGGGAAATCAGTTAGCATAACGGGGCTGAAACAAATATAAAGTCAATGAACAACCTACAACCCCTCCGTTTAAAGGTTTGGCAAATTGTAGGGTTAAGGGAGGTCACCAATTTCTCCAAAGCAAAAGCCAATTTATAAGATTCCAAAATCTCATTGAGCTCCTGACCCTCTGTGGAGTGTACAAAATGTAACCCCTCCATAAGCAAACATCCGGAATTTTAAACATCAGATCCCTGAGGTTGGTCCAATAGATGACAATTGAAATCCCCCGCAGGCACAATTTGATCTCTGTCTGTGCTCTTCTCGTGTATCGACTTCAAAGCCAGATCAAGGCAAGAGACACAGCAGTCCTTATCTTTACCCACTTTAGCAATATAAAAGTTAATTAAAACTATTGGGAGGGAGCCCAGCACTGACAAATGCAACCCTGCAAAGTCTGGGCCTCCGAGCGAAGATCCCAAATATGGCCACTTAATACCACTGTAATGAACATAATCATAATCAAGCACACACGGTCCTCCCACCCACAGAGGACATTGCCGGTTCAAAAAAGGAGATATAGCCCTCCAAGAAAAAACTATTTTTGATTTTGCATGTTTCTTGGAGGCAAATTATTTGATAAGATTTTATAAATTGCAACCACCTAGAATCAGTGAAACTTGGCAGAAAAACCTGCAATGTTTCAAGGCAAGACGGTCCATCCTTTAGGAGATAGAGGAGAAGCTACCACAGGAGTGGGGGGCATAGGCAGCCGGCAAGGGTTACTGGGGCCTAGTGAGTCACATGACTCCAAACCACTCAGAGGGAGAAATCTGTTAGAAGCAGACCAAAGGAGAGGCGACCTGGAAGCCAGACGCTCTCTAGGTGAAGAAATAGGGTCCTGAGATGGTGTAAAATGGGCCACTCTTCTCGGACTATAGAAAAAACCCAGAGGAAGGGTCACTATACCAGGTAGGTCACATAACCTGGGAGAGGGAAGGACTGAAAGGAGTTCTGCCACGTACAGGGGATTGTTAAAATTAACCATCACGCAATCACCTGCCCATACTTTCCTATCCAAGCCTTCCCAGCTCACTCTACGTGCCATAATGATAGAATCCACAAGTCCCCCGCTACAAGGGGAGTGCAAGTTAAACCAATGCACCACCTTGTTTTTAAGGTCATGAAATGATTCAATGGGTGAATTAAAGCGCAGGGTATGTTGCCTAATATGATGACATAAGGGTTGCTTCTGGTGGCAGATTAAGCACAACTCCAGGGTTCATGGGGGCCAGGGTATGTGAACTTTCCTCCTTATTGTTCGCAGTGCAGGGAAGAGCGTCCGCTCCCAGAACCTCTGACACACTCCCTGGCCTGGGGACATTCAAGGATGGGCCCGCATGAGCAGGAACATTTTTTGGAACATGGTCTATCACAGAACAGCTGGATTCAATAAGCCTCAAGTGACCATTCAAAGTACTCTGGTCCTGAAGCTCCCCCGTCCCCTTGCTTGTATGGGATAGAATCACCAAGACCCTGTCCTCCATGAGGGACAGCCTTGCCAGGATTGGGTCCAACTTTTTATTTAATACTGTTGAGATCTCCCTCGACATGTCACCACTAAAGGAAAGGCCCCCCTCATCACAAATCGGGTTCATGTTAGGTTGAACGGATGCGTTAACCTGGGAAGGAGGCAGTGTTGTGGCACAAGATTTCCTCTTAGGCCTGTGACTAGGGCTATTCACCAGCAATGTAGGATTAGGGGAATGGCTGTTTCCCAACATAACCCCCCACACAATCTTCCCCCTGACACTCCTGAACGCTTGAACCATGAGGCGACCCACCCATCCTCCTGAAAGTGGGCGACCCGGGGATAGATGGAGGGAGGTTGTCCCTATTCAAATATAACCTTCTTTCAGCCAGCTCAATTTCTTTGGATACTACCCCCACTGCCCGATTAAGGAAGCCCTCTATGGTGGAAACTCGAGGGGCAGAAGACAGGGGCAGAGCTTTAATGGAAGACCCTTTCTTCTTCCCCATTTTTGTGAAGCCCTTAAGTACCATTAAGCCCTCTTAACCAAACAACAATAACATGGTTACCCTGCTCAAATCAACACCGTTGTTACAAATGTAGAACCCCTGTGTCAAATACACAATCCCGCACTGGGTCGAGAGGAGACTAAAGGCTATAAAGAGTCACAAAGCAGGTGGCTGGCTAAAACAAACGGCTATGTAAGTCAAATAACAGGTGGGACCAGGGAAAGCACTGTGTCGATCGCCAAGATCCAGGGCAGTAAGCCACTCATGGTAATCCCTTTCTCCTCCCCTGCAGTCAGAAATGCAAGCCAGAGGGGGTCAGGGGGGTCCCACCCGCATCTTCCTGTTGCTGATGGACACAAGCTAGGCCCCGCGATTGGGGAGGCAGCGCTAAATGCGGAATGACCATGCCTCCCCCGAGTCAGCTGCGGCGAGTTGGGTTCTGTTGCACCCTGGGACTAGAAGTCCCACCAGGGCTTTGGGAGGGCAAGAAGAGCAGCAAATGACAACCCCCACCGGGAGAGTGACCCCTCATTCACAGTCAACAAAGTACAGTCTGCTAACATCTAGCAGTTGTTTCATTCCCCCTTTAAGTAATAAAACAACCTAAGACGGTGTAGAGAACTGGGCTCTTGTTGCAGTTACCGCCCCACACTTTTTGCCCCCTTTTTAGCTACAAGATACTGATTTTCGACTCTGACAGTGCACTGTGGCTTGCTAACCAGACCTCAGTGCCAGTGCTCCTTCCCTAAAACAAGGTGCTGTCTAATTGTGCTACAATTGGCAAAGGACTTTAGCACCCCTGTAAGTCCCTAGTTAATGGTACCCCAGGTACCTAGGGCATAGGTACTAAAGATGGTCCCTAAGGGATGCAGCATACCTTATGCTGCCCTAAGGGACCCACATACAAAGTCCACACATATTGCCATTGCAGACTGCGTGACATGGTGCAAACTATGAGTGAAGAAAAACATGACACGATCCTGTGTGTCATGTCAAAGTCACTGCATCTAATATATGTAAGTCTAGTTCTATTATTATATATTGCAAGTGAGCAGGGGAACCATCTTAAGGTATGTACTGGGCACTGGCCAAAATGAGTTCCACCGTTACATATTGGCTTCACTGAAAAGTATGGTGTTTGGTATCATACACCTTGTATTAGTAAACCCACACTGATTAAAGTGGTGGATTTATTAATACGTGCACCCAGGGGGCACCTTAGCGGTGCCCCCTGAAAACCAACCAGCCTGCCACCAGAGACAAGTTCCTGACCCCAAGAGTGAGGGCCTTTGCTTTCAGAAGGTCAGAAACAAACCCTGCTCGGGCAGAGGGTGTTCACGCACTCTCCCACAGGAAGACCTGCAGATTAGCATTACAAGGCAGGGGAGCTTCAAAGAACCCATCGCCATTTGAATGCAAATCTGTCTTCCCTGACCGGAGAGGATGCTTTTCCCTTGGTCCATAGCCTTTTGGCACCTGGACAGACAGGAAAACTAGCTATGCAGGAGGCGTGTTGCACTGCCAGGTTGGACACACCTTTAGAGTGACTAGTTAGAAGTGAACACAATTTTATAAATTCAACCATATTGTGTGTGGTGGAATTAGGAATTCTGGGACAGGGTGATGTTCAATTCCGAAAACAAGTAGTCATCTAGAGGGTGTAGTGACCCCACGGGTTAGTAGCCCTTTGGCTACTACCTATCACTCTCTTAACTCCACTAATTGAGTATTTTGGGAACCCTCTGATACCAGGACTTCAGATTTCTATGGACCAAAAGAAGAAGTGGACAGAGAAGAAGATTGCTGACCCAAGAACCGAGGAGCATGACTGACTTGGCGCCAACCCTGCCTGTTGCAGCCAACCCTCATGGAGCTACTGACTCGTCCTTCCGCTGTGCAGTCCTCAAGAAACTCGTAGGGCTGCCAGTGCTTCACAAATTGCCAAAGAAACTCCTTTGGAGTAGAGGAGCTACTCCCCTGCAGCCGCAGGCACCAAGGAAGCAAGTCCCGGTACACCGAAGTGCCACCTACAAAGTCTACTGATGCAGCAACTACTCAGGAAGAGGAAGCAGTACTCCTACAAGTCAGATCTGTCCTCCCTCCAAAGTGTGGGGACACCAGGACCGACCGGAGCTGCACAACACCAACACCTGGGGTATCGGACCCCTTGCAGCAGCCAAAGCTTGTTCTGTCCAGTCTGGACACCATCGTAGAGGACGACTGACCTAACATGTCGAGGGACTACAGGGACAGTGAGATCCACATTGAGAGTGACCCAGCTGTTCTGTTTGCCTCCCTCTGCTGGAATCAAAGACAAAGAAGTGAGTCTGCGACCACTGCCACCCGACGCCTCGAAGCAGCTATGCACCTGCACTCCAGAGCCAAAGGCCAAAGGAGGTGATGCTGCCAACAGGGTCCCCAGACCCACCAGAGCTAGGCTCATCCTTGTGTTTGACCAGACTGGATTTCCAGGTGCCACCTGCAGCCTCTTTCTGCAGGCCCCTCCAACCGCAAGCGACTCAAGCACTGGACCCGATGCCAAAAGACACCACTGCACCGAGCCCCATAGCCCGAGGAGAAGTGGAACAAGGGTGTCCCTGTACGCCCAAGGATCTCATGGGTCGAGCCCCCCTGTGGGTTACCCCGGAGTGGTCCCTAGTCCCTGCTTGCAGCATCTTTGTAACCGGACCGCTCTCCTATTGAAGTGAATAGGACACCCGACGCTATGACACACTCCTGCACCTGGACGCCCTCTCAGAGCATCCCGAGGTAACCTGTTGGTGTGGCCTTGGACCTTGCCCCATATTCACCTTAAGTCCTGAAGAACAGTCCCGTAAGTAGCTGCTAAGTGCCCGAATAATAACGTTTGTTCCCAATAGCATAACATTACCGATTTGGAAATTGCACCGTGTCCATTTTTGAAAACTGTAGAAAGTCATAACTCGAAAAGTACTTACCCGATTCTGATGATCTTCGTATCTAAATTAACATAAAAGTATGTGTTATTTTTATAAATTGGTGTTGGATTTCTTAATGAGTGGTGTTGCGTACGGCCTTTGTGTGTCTAATAATTGCTTAGCACTGCCCTCTGATATGCCTAACTGCTCGCCTACACTACCAAAAAAGCGAGCATTTGGGGTGTCATTTGTGACTCTGTAATTCCTTTGAGATTTGCCTGGACTCGCTGCACAGTGTACCTTATTTTGGTGGACTATATCGAGAGCCAGCTTCCCACAGACAGTAATGCATGCATAGAGTGTATGTGCTACAATAGAAATTGATTTGTGGTAAGCAATTTCAGTTTTTTCTATCCTAATCCTCCAGCATGAAATATGTTGTTTAATATGGGTGATTGCAAATCTGTTGCTCTTTGCTCTCCCTATATTTCACATCGCTTCTCTGTTGGGCTGTTACAGCATGAGGAAATGGTAGGCATTAGAAGCTGCCTTTTTTTCTTGGGAGTTCTAAGAAGAAAGCCCTGTGGCATTAATATTTCAGATGTAGCCTGTCTTCTGAAATGGCTTGTGCAGAATTCCTCCCCTGGTTATCGTAAACAAAGTAAACAGACTTGCTCAGCTCGAAGTTTTTAATTTATGTTTTTGTTTATTACGCCAGGTGACTTGATAATTTACATGACAATGTATAATTTATATAGAAACAGTTGCCAGCATCAAAGATTTGTAATGGTGTCAGGAGGAATTGTTGCTTACAGCTTTGAAACTCAATATGACATGATGGGAATGTTGTTTAAAAAGTATTTTGCTGTATGTAATGGTTCAGAAAAAGTAAACAAATGCTGATGTGCCATCCAGGGGCATGTCTCAAGATGTGTATATTAACAAAAGGTCGCTATAGGGGCATGGCTAATCGCAGAACATGGCAGATGCACACTGAGAGTGCGCCTGTGCTGCACCCATTTAACCCATTACCATCTGCCTGGTAAGCCATACCTAACAAAGCACTGGAATGTCGCTGCATTGCACCAGCCCAGTGAGCAGCTGTGAGTACTGCAAAAACATGCCCTGCTGATGAAACACAATATACTATGGCCACACCTCACAGTGGAGGAGGCCTAGGTGCATTGTTTGGTGGCTCCTCCTCCCTCTCGACCACCCAGTGGCAGTTGGTCCACACTGCCGGGTGAGCTGTGGATCAATGACTGCTTGGACTCACCTGGCCTTGGGATGCCCCGCTGCTCCACACGGTGGGTGTGGCTGGACTCGGGTTGCATCGGGAGTTAGGCTCAGCCAGCCGCGGCCGCTGCAGGTAAGAGCGGTGGGGCAGTGGGGCCGGCTGGGAGGGATTTCGAGACCACCACAAGAGAAAATTAAATAAATAATTAATTTTCTCTCGTGGTCATCTCTCGAACCCCCCCCAGCCGGCCCCACCGCTCTTACCTGCAGCGGCCGAGGCTGGGTGCAGCTTCCGACACGGGACGTCTCCGGTGCCCAGCCCCGTAGAAGAGTAGTTCTGGAGCTTGCAGTGATCGTAGGTGCTGTGCCTCTCCCCAGACACAGTGGTCCCACGCTTTCTATGGGCAGCGCCTTACAGGCCTGGTCCGAGCCACTGCTGGCAGGTTCGGACTTGCTCAGAGCTGTTTGTCATTGGCCTTCCAGTGTGGCTGGGCTCAGTGGACATTGGGGGTACAACCCCTTCACAGCAGCAATACTCTGGGGCCCTGCCCTCCAGATACTGGCCCTGCATCAACAAGAGACACACCTAACAGCTCCGAGTGCAGCAAACTCCAGAAGAAATTGCATGGGCAGTTATTTTATACAACGTATTTGGCACATGCGAAAAGTTCAGCGATCTGGGTGAAATCTGGCATGCCTTTTAACCCAACCCAATAGACATAAAATTAGATAGGGAAGTCCATTACACACTAGTAAATGGCAAACTGGATGGAGATTTAATAGCCTTGGGCAGTATATATTCCCAAAATGTTGATCAGCAACATTTTTTGTACACACTTTCAAATGAATATCACAGCGGTGGATCTACCCTGAGTTATAGGCGAGGATTTACATTTTTTTTTAGATATACTGCTGGATCATTCCCAACCCCCACCACTAAGTGCTCCCACCACTCGCAATATGAACGCTCTCCAACAATGGGTCATAGACTGGATGGAGAACTCTCAGAACCAGACTTCGAGAGAACTCTTCTTATTCTGTGCCACATAACTTGCACATTCGTCTTGACTGGGTCATGTGCACAGTACCCCTTTGCGCCGTCCTTGTAGGTGCTACATTCCTATGTAAGACTGTTAGAACAGGGGGTCTGTAATTGGCAGAAGAATGCTCGTTTGTCCAAGTAGGGACCCTTGCTTCTAGTCAGGGTAAGGGGATACACACTCTAGATAACCCCTGCTCACCTCCTTGGTAGCTTGGCACGAGCAGACAGGCTTATCCCAAAGGCAATGTGTAAAGTATTTGTACTCAGAACACACAGTAACACAGTGATAACACCACAAATGGACACCACACCAGTTTAGAAAAATAAAGTATCTTTATCTAAACTCAACAAGACCAAAACGGTAAAAATCCAACATACAGGTAGCAAAATATGACTTTAAAACAGTTAGTTCAAAAATAAAGTTTGTAGAAAACAAATAACTCCACCTGGGGCTATTACGATGTCGTGACAGCAATAAATCCAAAGTACGGCGCCCTCCATGAGGTGCGTTGCGTCAAGCACTGAGTCACACGGACCCCCAAACAAACAGTACCTTGGAAAATGAAGTCTATGACGATGCACAGCGTCGTGGAGGTGAGGCGTCGGTGCTGAGGTCGAGGCCGGCTCCCTGGCTATCACGGGGGAGGAGGCAACGTGTCAAATCCAGGACAGGGTAAGTCGGTTGCGTCGGTGGTGAGGCGTCGGTTCCGGTGAGGCATTGCGAAGTCGGCGAGTTCGTGGAGTCACTCTCATTGGTTATCAGCACCGCGATAACTGAGTGCAGGTGCTGGCGGTGACGGGGTCGGTGTGGGCACTGGCATCGGGAAGGCCGATAACTGCAGGCGTTGGAGCTGCAGTGTAGGCAGGGAGGTGAATAGTGCACTTCACGAGTGGTGCCCCTGGACTTGGTTCAGGTCGCAGCATCACTGCGGCGTCACTGATGGCAGCGGAGATTGTTTTTCTTGCTTCTTGTAGGTTTCTTCCAGCTCCCAACAGCAGGAACAACCTCCAGAGGCACAAAACTGGAACAGGCATCTTCTGGCAGGTCAGAACTCTCAGCAGTAAAGCTCAGGGGAGCTGGGGTGAAGTCTTTGTGTCCCTGAGACTTTAGAACAGGAGGCCAACACACAAACGCCTTTGGAGATTTTTCTTCAAGCAGGTTTCTCAGCAAGGTTCCAGCCTTTGTCCTTTCCTTGACAGAAGCAGCAACTGCAGGCCAACCCCACACAGTAAACAGCGAATGGGCACAGCTCACAGCTCCTCCTCACAGCTCTTCCGCTCTTCTCCTTGGCAGTAGTTCTTCTTGAGTCCAGAAGTCATCTAAAGTTCTGGGGTTTAAGGTCCACTACTTATACCCCATTTTGTCTTTGTTCTTCGTTGTGCAAGGGTCTCTGAGCCCAGTTCAAACCAGCTCTGTCCTCACTGGTGCAGTATGACCACAGGGGCTGGAGACAGCATTATGCAAGGATGACAGACCCTATTCAGGTGCAACCACTCTAAATGCAGCCAAGGTCTATTCAGCTCAGCTCTGAGTCATCCAAGAAGGGCCAGGCACACCTCAACCCCCCAGTGGCTGTCTACACTGAATGCACATCCCCAGCCCCTGTCACTCCAAAACCAGACAGTCAATCCGCAAACAGGCAGAGGCACACAGAATGGTTAAACAAGAAAATATCTACTTTCCAAAAATGGCATTTTCAAACACAAAATTTAAAAACCATCTTTATTAAAAGATGTGTTATTAAATTCTGAGTTCAGAGAGCCTAAACTCTATTGCTCTGTCTTGTCCCAATGGGAATTTATACTTGTAAGATGTTACAAAGTATCGCCCATGCTATCCTATGGGACAGATAGCCTTTTAGTAGTGAAAAACAGAATTGGCATTGTTTTACTATCAGGATATGTCACACACACCAGTACATGTCCTACGTTTCATATACACTGCACCCTGCCCATGGGGGTACCTTGGGCCTACCTGAGGGGTGTCTTATATGTAAGAAAGGGAAAGGTTAGGGCCTGGCAAGTGGGTGCACTTACTTGCCAGGTTGATATGGCAGTTTAAAACTGCGTGCAGACACTGCAGTGGCAGGTCTGAGATACCTTTTCAGGGCTACTGATGTGGGTGGCACAATCAGTGCTGCAGGCCCACTAGTAGCATTTGATTTGCAGGCCCTGGCAAACTCAGTGCACTTTACTAGGGGCTTATCAGTAAATCAAATATGCCAATCATGGATAACCAGTCACAATAGTAATTTATACAGGGAGCACTTGCACTTTGACACTGATCAGCAGTGCCCAAAGCATCTAAGCCAGCAAAAACGAAATCCAGCACACATCAAAAATACATGCGGTAGAGGCAAAAAGTCAGGGGGAACCACGCCAAAGAGACCATGTCTAACAAAGACCAAATGATAATACAACTCACTTGAGATAACCCTTTAGTGGGGGTCAGTACCCACACTGATCTGCGCTGGAAACTACAGCCGAAATATCTGGGGGATCCGGTGGTCAAAGAAGACCTACTTCATGCTCTACAAAACTACTTTCAAAGCAAAAGGGGACAACCTCCTCAGCACTTATAGATTGGGATGCATTCAAAGACACAACACTTGGAACGTGTCTTTTAGTCACTGTGGATCCGTAGATGTCTGGAAAAAAGTCTGAAAATATCTGAACGAACTTGAAGACACTTGGAGAATGCGCTAGTGACAAATCCCACACACACTAAGCAATTAGTACAAGATCGGGCCAACCATGCCAAACTTTCAGACCGTCTTCACAAATTAACTCTCTCACATTACACTGCACTACAACTTGCAGAAGGAGACAAAGCAGGTAGGCAACTGGAATGGATAGTTAAACTGCCACAGTCCCCTGCCCCTAGCCTCTCCCTACGACCTATTGAATAGGCTCTAGTCCAAACACAGGAGGGATTTAATGCAGCCCTTACAGATTACATTATGAGGCTCTACTCACACACCCCTTTCTGAGATGACAAGGCAATTATGCAATTCCTCTCGGATGTGCCTCTTCCGAGAATAAATGCAGCCCATTGGAGCGACCCTTGGCCCACCCGTATTGGAACAAGAAATTAGACAGGCTATCAAGACACTCCCTGGAAAACGCCATGGTTAGATGGGCTCCCAATAGAGTACTATGCCACCTATAAAGCAACACTGGTACCTAAACTCCTTGCGATTTATAACTCAGTCAAAAGCATACACTGCATACCGGCCACAACCAGAAATGCAGTGGTCACAACATTACTTAAGTCCAATAGAAATCAGTCTGATATGACCTCATACCACCCACTTTCCGTACTTAATACCAACTATAACATTCTCAGCAAAGTTTTAGCAGACAGCCTTCTTCCATACCTCCCAGACTTCATCCACATAGATCAAAATGAGTTTGTCCCCCTAAGAAGCACTGCCCTTAACCTTCGATGGTTATATCAGCTGATGGAGGCTGCTTACAGGCCTTGCCCACATGCTACTCGTCTTGCACTTGACCTTGAACAAGCATCTGGGCACCTCCTACATTGCTTGAGTTTAAATTGCTATACACATCACCCATTGCAAGAGTCAAAACAGGGATGCATACATCTGCCTCGTATGCCATAGCCAGTGAGACCCGACCGGCTTGCCCTCTACTTTTCGCTCTTGCAATAGAGCTGTTAGCAATTAGGGGCGGGCGGCTGTGGGCTGGGGCATTCTCCATGAGGGTACGACCCACGTAGTCTCACTTTATGCCGACAACCTGCTGCTCTATGTCAGAGACATCTGTGGTGACCTTTCTCCCCAGGCCGGTATCATGGATCAATTTGGTAATGTGTCAGGACTTAAAGTAAATTATGCTAAATCCTGTGTATACTCCCTCACAATGTCATCATAACCCCCAACACAATGTTATAATGTCAGGGCAGACACTACCCTGGGAGCACCGCCCATTCTGTTGTTTAGGGATCCATATTTACCATACAAAAAATGATCTCACAACTGGAAACATCGTGAGTGTGATCAGAAAGTTGCGGGCTCAGATGGCCTTTTGGTCAGGGCTCCCTCTCTCAGTGGCAGCTTGTATCGCAGTGGCTAAGATGGTCATCCTACTTTGCCTTCTTTATTATTTTGAAAATATACTGTTCGTCCTTACGAGAGCAATTTCCCAAGATTGAGACACACTGATGGGTTCACTCACATCGCTGGGCAGCATTAGCAACATTGAAATTGCTGACAGTTAAGGGGAGTATGGGTTTCATTTTAGAGGCTTCTACATAGCTGCACAGCTTCAATGGCCAGGGTTATGGCTGGCCAATTGCAAGAGACCAGACTCACCCCTCCCCAATTGAGGGCAGGAGCAGTACAAGCCCTGATGTTAGCCCCAGAAAAGGATCCCAAACACAGACAACTTTTAGTTCACCTAGCTAGAACACATCTACACGTAGCATAGAATACACAAAACACACAAACCATGTGCCACAGCTATCCAATTGCAGGGGTCTGCTATTAACGCAGAGGTATGGTACACTTCAAGAACTCAGCCAATGGGAGGAGTCAGATCTGAGTACTGTGGGCAACTTGTTCCAAAACGTTTCACACCTCGGAATCCAAGTGGGAACTTCCAAGGGGTCAACTCCTGCTGCATATGAGAATGTTACACCCCCTTCGACAGTTATGGGGTGTGGAGGATGCTGAGTTTACCTCTCCCCTACCAAGTTGAACTGACTATTTCCCACAGGCCAAGCCCTATGTTTTAGATGTGGGAGTGACATGGCTGATTTCCACCTATGGGACTACACTCGCCTTATAGCATACTGGAAGGCAGTTATAAATGCTATTGAATACACAGCAGGCAGAACTGACTTGGGCACAATTTAGATTGTAATACTAGGCATGCTCAGGCGGGAGTCAAACACTAAAGTGACCACAAGTTTAATGAACTTAATGCTGCTCCTTGCAAAAAGGAACGTTACCAAAACTGGAGATTGCAGGCCTCCCGCACAGCACAGGCAAGGAGTAAGGATGTCCTCCATTGGGCTGCAAAGTAAGCAGGGGCACTACTTCGATGAGAGCAACAAGGCCTGTGTAAAAAAAACAATGGCAGACAGTTGGGAAGCGTTGTTCAAACATCTCAGAACGCTGACATCAGACCCTCACCAAAAACACAGTTTTAGGGCTGTAATGGAGGAATTCCGGATAGATCCCACCTGCCTCATACCAGAGTGTCCGCCACCATATACCCAACCCCTATACACACCCGAACACAACAAGGGTAATGTTAATTAAGCAACCC
Organism: Calotriton arnoldi; assembly: GCA_963921515.1. NCBI lineage: Eukaryota > Metazoa > Chordata > Amphibia > Caudata > Salamandridae > Calotriton > Calotriton arnoldi. The sequence continues at coordinate 27,285 of CAWUFW010018801.1, read as the reverse complement.
CTCCAACATTCAAAAGATTGGTGGGACTGAGCTTCACTCTGCTTATAGGCCACGTCACCATAGTCAGGAAACCCTCTCATGAGATGGCTTTATAGGATACTTCCGCCCGGATAAACAAATAGGTGCTTGGTAACGATCTGTCTTATATTGCTTTCCAGTGTAGATCCAGTTGGGTGGGGAGTGGGAAATCAGAGGGGTGCTGGGGATGGGGAGTTTTTGAACCATAAATTGACAACATGCTCAAGGTCTTCTATGTTGATGTATGTCATAATTGTGTACTGAACATCCTGACCCCTAAGCGGCCAATTGCAGTATTTTGTTATGTATGAAGAAAACAATAACATTTTGTTTACAAAAAACAAAACAAGAGGCTGCTACATAATCACAAGACACCTGTTAGGCTTCCCCCAAGCTTGTGTTCGGTCCCATCAATAATCAGACATGACCTTATACCAGGATATGTCCCCTCACTCATATGTGTGGTGAACAGTGTGTAGAAGCCATGCAAAAACACAAGCAGTTGTTGTACAACCTGCAATTTTTCGATACCATGGGTGTGGTACTTAGTGGGCGCATAATAACTACACTATTCGGATTTGTGCACCTCTTTAATTACAACAATGCAATATTTGTGTGTGTTTTCTCCCGTTCCAAAGGATGTGAAAAAACGTAACAGTACGCAGTAAGGTTTAGACAAACGTTATTCCATCTTTAAGCTCTCCTAAACTGGAAATAATCAGCCAACATTCTAAACGGTCAAAACAGGGTGAAACCAAGAGTAGGGGAGGAAAGGGTGGATACAAAGGCATGTGATAGATGGAGGGAATTGTACAACCATATATATTTTTATGTATGTTGATATACTGACAGGAAGATTATAACAGTATGCAAACTTGGATTGAGTCCTGTTTGCCGGTAAACTTTTCAGGATGGAAGAATTGGCTCAAAACTTTTAGGGGCTGATTTAGAATTTGGTGGAGAGGGTACTTTGTTGTAACAGTGATGAAGTGCCCTCTCTGCCAAGCTCTTAGTCCACTGCCCGATTTAGAGGTGGCCAGGCTTTAAGTATGCAGATGACAGAGCCTACTTCTGCTCCTTTGCTAATATGCTCCTCCAACGGCCAACTGAAGTATGGGCCATTGGATGCTAGCCTCCAAGTGCAAGCCCAATTTAGGGGGGATTTTTTTAATTTTTGCGGTACTTTTAAGGTGATGGTTCAGTAAAAGGTTTTCTCTCATGGTGTGGCGGTAATTGTTTTTTATATTTTTCAAAAGCAAAATCACACTTTTGCAATAGTGACAGAAACCGCCGTGACAGTGGTTCGTGTCAATGTTAAGAGTTGTCTTCAGGCTGGGGGACAACTCAAGATTTGGAGGGCGGAGGTTCCTCTGGGTAATGGGTCAATGTCCTCTGCCATCGCAACAGAGTGCCCACCGTTAGCTAAAGTCTAAATTAACCCCTAATCCCTCCTTTGGCACAAACTTCTGTTTACCATAAAAGTCAAATTCATTGGTGAACGTATATTTTTAGTATAAATGCCAGAAATATGATTTTGGAAAAGTTGTTCATTTCTGCCCGAGCCATGGCAGCTCCATAAAATGGTTCTGCCAGTCTCTCCTTTTCTGCAGGGAGATGTGTTGAGCTCACATGGCATAGGTGTGAACAGCTTTCATAATGGTCTTCCTGGACTGCAAAGGGTCTATTGGAGCAGTTCTCTTGTTGGAATATTACTAGCAAAAGCACATAGGAAGGTTAATTATCGAAACATCAAATTACATATATAGTAATTGCATTTATATGGTGCTTACTACCCCATAAGAGGCGGGGAGTGCTTTTCGGCGAGTAGCATGCTACTCCGGAACCCAAAAAGGATTAGTGGTGAATTACTATAGGGAAATATGAATTAATTTGAGCAGTGGACATATTAGTCTGTTAGTTGGATTGAAAAACAGACTAGAGGGATATAAGGGGGAAGAGTCTAGGAAGTGTTCAGTAGGAGATCATAGTAATAGGAGGAGGTTTTGGATCAGTAAAGGAGAGATGGAGGAGGCAAGAGTCTCTAGAAATGGATTAGGGAGATCATAGTTGTAAAATGAGGTGTTGGATGAGTCTAAGGAGGGATACATGAGAGAAGAATGTAGAAAGGGTTGTTTGGGAGACCTTGGTAGTAAAATGAGGTTTGGGGTGATGCAAGGAGGGATAGAGGAGGGAAGATTCTAGAAAGGGTTATTTTGGAGATCACAGTAGTAGAATGAGGTTTGGGATTAGTCAGAGAGTGGAGATAGAGGATATATTGAAAGAGGTATAAGGTGAAACATAGGGTAGTGCATTGGAGAGACTGAAATGTGGTTTTTTTACAGTAGGAGTAAAGTAATAAATATATAGATATATAAGTACATGGAAGGTATACATGTATGAGGAAGGTAATATATCAAGAATTAAGTTGTATTTAATAAACTCAGACTTTCAAGTGTTGCTGTACTTTAAGCTAATTTATTTGTGTGCATTTTTCTTTCTCTCTTCAATAATTCAATAGTGAAGCATTTGTAGAATAATACTTACGATAACATTTGCATATTGTGATAGATAGATAAATAAATGGAGAACCATAAGCATCTAATCAAATAACTTATAGAAAAACTATGCAGTGACCTATATACATGTTAAGCATAGAATAATATAACCATAGGTAATATGTATATTTGCTAAGTAGACCTAAAGAATATCTATATTTGTATAAACATAATTATTATAGATATTTATACAAAGAAATAAACATATCTAGATACATACAGATAATCAACTTAAATGCTTATATACATAGGGATATGCTGTACATTTGTGTTTGGTATGGCGGTTATGTAGGGAAGAGCCAACTCTTGAGTGGTCTTCTGGCGATAAGATAGTTATCGGCGGATCTTATGTTTTGGGCTAGTGAGTTCCATAGTTTGGCTGCTTGAACAGAGTTGTGCTATGTTTTTTTTCTTATATGGTGTGATTTTGAGGAGAAGTGCTAATCTGGAGTGGAGGTTCCATTGTTGAATGTATTTGGTGATTTTATTCCTGATGAAAAGCGGCCCTGCCCCATGTTTTGCTTTGTGTGTGATACAAAGCAGCTTGAATATCGCTCTTCTGACAACCGGTAATCAATGTGTAGTGCCTTGAAGGCAGGGGAGATGTGGGCTTGTGGCTTTATATGTAGACGCAGTCTGGCAGCAGAGTTCTAAATCCATTGTAGTCTTTTCATAGTTGATAAAGATGATCCATGGTAGAGGCCATTGGCGTAATCAAGTTTAGACAGTACAAAAGAGATATTAGCCTGGACCCTGTGTGGAAATCCCAGGTGGGAGAAGATGTGCTGCAGAGTTTTCATAGTAATGAAGCTTGATCTTGCTAATTTGTCCTCTTGCGCATTCATTGATAACTTGGAGTCCATTGTGATTCCAAGGTTGCTTACTTCCTTAGATGCTTTAGAAAGTGATCCCAGATTGTCAGGCCAGGCGATGAGTGGGTAATAATTTTTCCAATCACCACATGTGAGTATTTCCGGTTTGGAAGCATTCAATTTGAGATGGCTCCATGTCATCTACTGATCGACGGCTCTGTGGCAGCTGTCTTTGGGGCTTTCCAGTTGGAAAATGGATGACATTTGTTCTGGTTTGAAGGTAGGGTTATGCTGCATACAATGCATAATTTGATCCTCCATTGCTGCATAATTCCGGTGCTCATGATTAAATTCAGTGCACACAGCCCTAAAGGCACAGCAACTCAACTGCCTAAGTCACATCAGCGGACCAGATGCCCTAGACTGGCTACCAAAAAATTAACTCAAAATCAACAACCCTTGTGTACAATGCACCTCTCTATAGAACTCCTCCATTGTCCTCCTTATTCATGAAAAAAATCTCAGAAAATAATGCAAAGTTCTAAAGGAGAAAAGTCTTTTAATGAACTGTGGTTTGTGCCACTGCTCATCTACTCTAATACTGCTTCTGGTTGTTTCACCCAATAGATAGTTGTTTGCAGCTGATGGCTCTCTGCTGTATGGTATTCCGTTATCTACTCAAACCCCCCCCAGTAAGTTCACCAAAATGCCCAAGTGGCAGTAACAAGTGCTATACCAAAGAAAATAATAGTGCACTACATAATAATGGACCACGTATTTTCCTAACAAGGCAGACATCCTGACAGGTCAATAAGTCGATTGAAATAAAAATAAGCAGAATCAGGTATGTCCATTTAAAACAGGAGATTTTGGCATTAAATCTAAATAGACAATACCCTTAAACAGTATTCCAGAGGATCTAATGGACTCCTAAGAGTGGCAAACGAATAAACTAGTGCCTCATGGCATCCTGCATAGTGAAATCCAAAGGATAAACAGGTAGCAGGTGTCTGGCCCTAAAAAATAGAAACTCTTAATGCCATGTCTGGATCTTGGGAGGGGAGAGGCAGTCAACGGTATTAGACAATGCTGCTTGTTTTAAGGTGCTAAGCTACCCAGTGATATCCTAAAAAGGTGCATGAGAAATACAAAGTTAGGACAAGAACACAAGAAAAAAGGGGCCAAATAGAGGAAAGAAGCTGTAAATGGTCTTGACTTCCACAAACGCTAGTAGCACCAGCGGATTAGTAGACAGTGAGAGCAGGACATTAGCCGTCTAGTGGGAAGGTTGGGAAGGGAGGCACACTAACAAAAGATTTCCAGGGTATTTGTTACTTCTTAAGCAATACTAGATCCCTGTTCTTTCCTACGTGGTTAGCAGTATCAATCTTTGCCCACCAGTCAGAGAACCTGCATAAGTCCAAACTGCAGCCTAACATTCTGTATTTAATACATAACTTGTTGGCTAGGCTGCAATTATATATTGGCTTCAGTCCAAGCATGGATGATTTACTCATTCTTTAATTCAGTATTAATTATCAATGAACACCTTTTTGTGCTACAACATTTTACCCCTAGTTTCTGTTTGGTATATTGTGTACCCCTTGCATTTTATTACAACTTCTTTTTAGGAGTGGCAGTCTCAGCAGATGGCTTGTGAGACACCTATGGTTGATTTTTTTCATTCAGCACAACTATCTCAGAGGACAAATAAGTATCTCTGGTAGATTATTTAATGGATTTTTCTTAGAGATTCCTAAGAAGTTGAGGATTTTGCCTCAGATGTTAATTTTGAACAGTGCTCAGACTGAGAGTGGACCCTTTTTATTGATTTTCCCCAGATCTTTGTGGTACCTTATTTATGTATTTTGGAATTACTGTAGAGCAGACTTGGTACATGGGCATTAGAGTGCTTCACAATAGCAAGATCATTTTTGTATAACAAAAATCATTAAAAAAAACTATTAGAAACTGAAAAAACAAAAGGAATAGGCATTTCATATCTGCATAAGAACAGTACTAGAAAAATGCAGCTAGGCCATTCAGGTCAGCCAAGGCAATAAGTAAGCTTATAAATAATAATAAGTAAGCTTATAAAACGCATGGTTACACTGGCTAGTGTGTCCCCGCGCTGCAGCGCATCGCCCTGCCTGTTGCAGTAATATGAGATATCTTAAGAGATGATGTTATATGTGGAAGAGCCAGGTTTTTAGTTTTTTTCGGAAGAGCCCTTCCGACGGTTCTAACCGAAGAGCGAGAGGGAGGCTATTCCAGTGTTTAGCGGCTAGGTAGCGAAAAAATCGACCACCCATTCTCACCTTTTTAATAACTGGAATCTTAACCTGTCCCGTCCCCCGGGACCTCAAGGCCTGGGTAGGGGTGTAGGAGGACATTTGACTATGTAGATAATGTGATGAACTTCGCTTTAACTAAAGTGCCTCTTGAATAAAAGGGTTTTGAGATGCTTTTTTTAACTTGATCAGGGTCAGAGGTTTCTTGTTTATGGGGAAGCAGTGATATTGTGTGTACCTGCATGCTGCCCTTTTCTCAGGCAGGCTGGCTCCTCTTACCTAATGGGGTGCCAGAGGAGCAGGACCAGTTTGGCTAGGTTTGACATGGCTGAGGAGACATGGGTAATTTGTTTTATTCGAACATTGGAATGCTGGGAGTTCCATTGAAAACAATGGAGTGCTCTGGGCTTCTAGTGGCCGGTAGAAGCCAGGAGCAAAGGCCTCATGGAGCCCAAGGGGATTTCAACCCCCCTCGGGCTCTGTGCGGCCTTTGTTTTACTTATTAGAACATTCTGCTCTCTGGGGCAGAATGTTCTAATAGCCTTAGAACCCTCCGCAGCTGGTTCTACCGGCCATTAAAGGCCAGCTCCCTCATTTAAGGCCCGAGCCGAAACACTGGAGCGGGCCTTTAATGGCCGGTTGAGGTCGCTATAGCAGGCTCTAAGGCTATAATAGAAAAGCTCATGGGTGACTGGGTGATGTCCAGTAGCGTTTTCTACTATTTTTGAAAACCCCTAGAATAGTGGTTTCTGGGAAGGTTTTGGTTGTAATGCGGAGGAACTGCTAAAAGGTTGAGAAAGTCTCATGAATAGGGTCAGGGCCCTTCAACAACTACTGTTGGGGTATCAATATATCTGAGGGATTCAATCACTTGGAAATCACAACACCACTAAACTTGGAAAAGTCAGGAAGAAGACTCCTTTCTGTATGCAGTCTGCCCGGGAGAGGACTGGGGCCAGGAATCCTTTTCCTTGTACTCATGCTCTTAAGTGATTATCAAAGGGTCACTGATGCAGGTATTCTTTAGTTAGTGGGAAATCATAGACAGGAGAACCTCTTGGAAGAAGTACCATCAAGCCTGTGGCACTGCACTTTGGTTGTGACCCTGGTGGTAAATGTTAGTCTATATCCCAGAGAAGAAGTCCTGAAATTATGAGAGAATGTGGTGCTTCCTGGTGTAGTGTAGTTCCTATTTCCCTAATAGGCTCTGCGCATTGGAATAATATAACCTATAGGTTTGACATAGGACTAAAGTCGGTGGTGAATAGACATTATATCGAATGATAAATATCAAATTGTAGTAATATCGAAGTTGTAATATCGAATGTTAGATAATATTGAATACATGAATATCGCAATCAAAAATATCGTTATTTTATTTCTTTAAAAAATATCGAAGTACAAAATATCGAATAAGTAATATCGTAAGTAGATAATATCGAATTGTAAGTATTGTAAAAAATATCAAAAGAAAAATATCGAAACTGTAAAATATTACTTTTTAGTCAATAATTAAATATTATGTATTGTTATTAATTTTGTATTATTAAAAATGTTTTAATATTAGTGTGAAAATGTATAAAAAAAAAATTGTAACATATGTTTTAGGAGCGGGATGTTTAGTTATTAGGGGTAAAGGGTGGGGAGTATTTTTAAAATATTAGTGTAAATTTAGATATTAATTTTAAATTTTTAGAAATTAGAAATTAATTTAAAAAATGAAATTTATATTAAAAGTGTAAAATATATGTTTTTTTTAGGAGCGGGATGTTGGGTTATTAGGGGATAAGGGTGGGGAGTAATTTAAAAATATTAGTGTAAATTTATATTTAAATAGAAAATTTATAGAAATTCGAAATTAATTTAAAAAACAAAATTTATATTAAAAATGTAAAATATATGTTTTCTTTTAGTAGTGAGATGTTGGGTTATTAGGGTATAAGGGTGGGAAGTATTTAAAAAATATTAGTGTAAATTTAGATATTAATTTAAAATTTTTAGAAATTCGAAATTAATTTAAAAAACCAAATTTATATTAAATATGTAAAATATATGTTTTCTTTTAGGAGTGGGATGTTGGGTTATTAGGGGATAAGGGTGGGGAGTATATAAAAAATATTAGTTTAAATTTAGATATTAATTAAAAAAATTTAGAAATTCAAAATTAATTTAAAAAACGAAATTTATATTAAAAATTTAAAATATCTTTTTTCTTTTAGGAGTGGGATGTTGGGTTATTAGGGGATAAGGGTGGGGAGTATATAAAAAATATTAGTTTAAATTTAGATAATAATTAAAAAAATTTAGAAATTCGAAATTAATTTAAAAAACGAAATTTATATTAAAAATTTAAAATATATTTTTTATTTTAGTAGTGGGATGTTGGGTCATTAGGGGATAAGGGTGTGGAGTATTTTAAAGATATCAGTGTAAATTTAGATATGAATTTAAAAATTTTAGAAATTAGAAAATAATTTAAAAAACGAAATTTATATTAAAAAGTTAAAATATATGTTTTGTTTTAGGAGGGGATGTTTCGTTATTAGGGGATAAGGGTGGGAAGTGTTATTTAAATAATATTTAAAAAATATTTATTAAGTAGAAAATTAAAAAATTGCAAATAATTAGAAGAAATAAAGTAATTTATAAATATAAATAGTAAGTTGTTTTTAGTACTGGGATGTTGTGTTATTAGGGGAAAATGGTAAAGTTGTTAATATTGTAAAACATATATATTTAGTGTCCAGCGTGTTCTTGACTTCATAATTACTGTAGTGGGAATAGTAATTTTTATGTGTTTAATGTCCAGCACCTTCCCTGACTTATTTTGACTGGAGTGGGAATAGTAATTTTATATGTTTAGTGTCCAGCACCTTCCCTGAGTTAATATTTACTGGAGTAGGAATAGTAATTTATATATGTTTAATGTCCAGCACCTTACTTGAGTTAATACTTACTGGAGTGGGAATAGTAATTTATATATATTTAATGTCCAGCACCTTCCCTGACTTAGGGGCCCATTACGATACCCGGCGTAAAAAAATCCGCCAGGCATGGAAGCGGCAAAAATCCGCCCGCACACACCGTCTGAACACCGACCACGCCATTACGATTACACAAACCGAAAACCGCCATCGGCGGAAAAATCACACAAAATACCGCCCGCCAACGTCCGAGTCGGAGTCAAACCGCCCGCCACGGACGGAAACAAGCACGACAACACAAAACCGCCCGCCCTCACGGCCGACACACCGCACGTGAAATTACGATCGCACCGGCATGAGCGCGGGAAAACTACAAATATACCGCCCGCCAGCGCAAACAACGCCGATGAGAATCGACACGGCAGAAGCCATGGCGCCCACGTACCTGCACAGAAACCATCCGCACACAAAACCAATAGCACACAACATGGCCAACAAGTCCACACAGCAAGGCACGCACAAATACACAAGCACAGTACACATCCGAAAACACCCCCCGGACAAACAAAAACTACAAAGGCCAGAACCCCAGACACAACACACCTGAAAACAACAGACCATGAGGACACACCCACATAGGTAAGTACAAAAGCAGCACTCCCACAGACCACAACCCCTTGCAACATTGCAAACCAGAGAGGAGAGGAGAGGACACAGTGACACAGCAAGGACAGCAGCACACCACAGAAACGCACACATCACAACCACCACCACCACCACCAAACACCTGCACCACAAACCCCCTGCACATTACACAACACACACCGCACCAGCACCACAAACACCATGGCACCACAAAGAATGCCCAAGTTCACGCCCATTGAGCTGACGGTCATGGTCGACGAGATCATCAAGGTGTACCCACAAATCTATGGGAACATGGTCCAGCACACACCACTAGCCACCAGAAACAGAATGTGGAACCGGATCGTAGACCAGGTCAATGCAGTCGGGACCCTGCCCAGGAACAGAGGAGAAATAAACAAACGTTGGAATGACGTCAAGAGCCTGGTCAAGAAGAAGGAGGGCAAAAACAGAGAGCTGGCTGCCGTCACTGGCGGAGGGAATCCCGCGCTCTTCAAGACCTTCAAAGCGTGGGAGGAGAAGGTGCGAGTCATAATACATCCGGAGATCCTCGCCAGATTAGCAGGGGGAGTGGAGGCTGGTAAGTACAAACTAATGTATACCAGCACACCGCTATGTACTCACATGCACTACCACCATGCCACAGCTCCCAGGGACAAACACCCCCATGTCCAGCACACAATACACAACACATCACACACACATGCAACAGACACCACCACACACAGCCCAAACCGAACAACTGTAACATACGTGGGGACATGTGTACACTCAGCCAGCCACGTAACCACCAACAGGTCCCCAAATATGCCAGAAGCGCCACAACGAGCACCCACCACACCCATGTGTCCGCCACAGCTGCACTAACCGACAAGTAACAGGTAAGTGGCAGGAACACAAAGTGCAGTGGGTGGGACGGTGGACAGCCCAAGTACAACACACACCAGGCCCCTAGTCCCACAGCACAGCAAGGAGGAGCATCCCCCACACCCCACAGCCACGTGTCAGCCAGCGCAGTGCACAACGACAGCCGAAAGGCAGACATCACGGTCCACAGCAATCGGTGTCAGTGGGTGTCCAGCCACCCCACGACCCACAACACCCCCCACCCCCACAGACCTGCAACATGGAGCACCCCCGCTTAGAGCCATGTGGCATCCAGTACAGTGCACGCACGAACAACTTGCAGGTGGGAAACTGGACAGGGCTGGATTACTGGAGGCATGAGGACCGGAACACGACCAACACATGGGACATGTCACGTAGCAGACGAACACGCAGCACCGCCCACCGTCACGAACAAGTGAACAATGTGCACACGGACATGAACAACAGACTCACACCCCACATGACCCATCACAGACATAGCAACACCCAAGGAGCCACGTCTGCATGCACAAGCCACACTGAATATAGTACCACACGGCAGCCACTGTGCAACTCATCACACACAACCGAAACACCATTGAAGTCCTGTCCATGTAGCCCCTACTGCCTGTCAACCACACACCCCACAACTACGCCTATGTAAGACAAACAACACTAGACACAACAGAGCGGAACAACATAAATGCACACGAACACCACTGAACCCATCAAACACACAGACACACCATGCACATACAACATACCATCCATCCCATCCGTCAGCCCCAGTCTCATGAAAGGCATGTCATCCGCACAGCTGCCACACATACAGCAGTCACGCTAAGATACATGCCCATGACCAACCATGTGCCAGAAGTCAATGAAGCGCACGACACACTGTGAGCAACAACACACAACATGGGCCACACCCCCCGAGCACTGCAGTGATGCACATGGCACAGGGCAGCACGCACACCAAGGAGATGGGACAACTGCAATACGTTGGCTGGCACACAACCATCACTCACTCATAACGATGCGTCCAATGCCATGTCCAGTAATCACAACAGACAGCAAATATGCAGGCCATGTCAAGCATGCACACACCTCAAACCATGCACTGTCATGCTGCCACAACACATGTCACGTTCGGCACCCATGGCTCACAGCATGTACCCCAAAAGCATATTCCCTCCCAAATGCGAATCTGGGGCATGGCCCCCATGTTGCCATATGCGTTCCTAAGCGTTCCATTTGAACCCCAAAAGCATATTCCCTCCCAAATGCGAATCTGGGGCATGGCCCCCATGTTGCCATATGCGTTCCTAAGCGTTCCATTTGAACCCCAAAAGCATATTCCCTCCCAAATGCGAATCTGGGGCATGGCCCCCATGTTGCCATATGCGTTCCTAAGCGTTCCATTTGAACCCCAAAAGCATATTCCCACCCAAATGCGAATCTGGGGCATGGCCCCCAAGTTGCCATATGCGTTCCTAAGCGTTCCATTTGAACCCCAAAAGCATATTCCCACCCAAATGCGAATCTGGGGCATGGCCCCCATGTTGCCATATGCGTTCCTAAGCGTTCCATTTGAACCCCAAAAGCATATCCCCTCCCAAATGCGAATCTGGGGCATGGCCCCCATGTTGCCATATGCGTTCCTAAGCGTCCCATCTGAACACCAAAAGCAAAGTACAAACCAGACCCAGGATGGGCCAGGAGCCCGCATACACCAGAGTCACAATAAGTAGGGGCACAGCAACACACCCATCGGCATGGCCAATCCGTCCCATGCCACATGTGCACAGCACACAGTCCCATTGCCAAGCACACACAACTACAGATGCTACAGCCACACACACGCCTCCGGGAAACCCATGTACGAGATTGCACGAACTGTTAATGTCAGACGACAAATACATACTTCGCCAGGTGCAACACAATAACAAATCTCATTCTCTCCACAGGTGACGAACTGCTGGATGCTGGGGATGGAGCCAGCAGCCAGCACAGCCAGCCTACAAGCCCCCAACGAGGACACACGGATCTGGAGGATCTGTCCTCCTCTTCGGACACGGACCACCAAGCAGGCCCATCTGGTGTGGCAGGGCCCAGCCGCTCCCCAGGACCCCTCCTACCCACCAACCCATCATCCAGGGCTGCTGAACATTCCCAGCCCCCTGCTGCCACTGTCGTTGCGGCCACACCCACGGTCATTGTGGCCACTACCACTGCCGCAACCGCCACCATCGCCGCACCGACCACCACCGCCGCCACCACCACCACGTCTTCGCTGGCACCAGCCCCAGCGCAGGTGGTGGCCCGGCCGACTGGATCCACCCTGGGAGCCACAGCGAGGACCGTGGTGAGCAATGTGGCTAGTGGGCAGGCCGGTGGCAGCAGGACTGGTAGGAGGAGCAGGGTCAGGGAAACGCCAGCCTCCCCTGGGAGCCATGCCCTGCCTCAAATGGCCAGAGTCCCTGGGGCCTATGAAGAGGCCCAAGGACAATGGGTCCGGTCTGCTTCAGACACGCGTGAGGTGCTGGGGGTGCTGAGGTCCATGGACGTCCGTATGGGCCAAATCGTGGACCTCATGGGCCAGCTGGTGGTGGCGGTGAGGTCACAGCCAGGGACAGCAGCTCCCCTCCGCCACCACCTGCCGGGGCGCAGGGTGGAGCAGCAGTGTCCAGTTCCCCTGCGTCCACAGCCAGTGAGCACACCTCAACCACCAGCATGTCGCAAGCAGGCACCCCCCTCACAAACGTGGAAGGGGCCGTCCGAAGTGGAAACAGATCTCCCGGGAGGACTTCGCACGCTCCAAACGCAAGTGAGGCAGCCAGCCAGCCTTCCGCCAGCCTTCCTTGACCAGCCACTGCATTGACTTGGACTACGATCCCACTCCACACAGCCATCTGGATGGCATGTGTGTGTTGGACTATGGACATAGAACCAGTGGGTACACCCTGATCATCACGCAGCCATGACCGACAGCTCATTGTCACTGCACGCACCACTTTTGTCATCACCTTACACACAATCACATGTCACAGTTTGTAATAAATGCACCTTTTTCACTAACTGCTGTTTGTGCCCTGTGTTTTATTTGTACGGAATACAACGGCCACCTTGGGCGGAAAGGCACCTGATGCGTGGCATGGCAATTGAATCCGGAGGGCCTGTAGGGACCTAGGGGTGGGAGACAGAACAGGAGCACATGCAATGAGTGTGTCACACACCCATCACACAGTACATGTCAACAACTACAAGTAATGTACACACATCGCACAGAGCAATAGGGCACAATGCCACAGCCACCAACAGTGGCATACTACCCTGGCCATGGAGCGTTGACACACAGCACGCAGTGAACAAACGGCCACCCTGACACAGCACACACACACCTGCACAGATACAGCCACATCAGCCGTCGTACATGGACACTCACCGTCAAGTGAAGTAGCGGGCGATGAGCTGCTGCCGCACATTACCAGCTTCCTCCTCTCCGCTGTCCTCCTCACTCGAGCTGTCCTGGTCTGCGGGCTGGGGCCCTGGTTGATCTCCGTCATCCACGATGAGGGGGATCTGCTTCCGAATGGCCAGATTGTGCAGCATGCAGCACGCCACCACTATCTGGCACACCTTCTGTGGGGAGTACGCCAGCGCACCCCCGGTGCGGTCCAGGCACCTGAACCTGGACTTGAGGAGGCCAAAGGTACGCTCGACCACACGTCTGGTCCTCCCATGTGCCTCATTGTAGCGATCGTCTGCTGGGGTGCGAGGATTCCTCAATGGACTGAGCAGCCATGCCCCATTCGGGTACGCAGAGTCACCTGGGTGTGAGGGACACAGAGAACCGTTGCAATTCCAACTGGACAGGGGACAGCATCGCACAACCAGCACGCTACACCACTCCACATACTCACCGACAATACAGGCACGATCCTGTTGCATATTGGACATCAGTCGTGGCAAGATGCTGTTGCGCATTATGTGTGCGTCATGGGCCGAGCCTGGGAACTTTGCACACACGTGGGTGATCACCATGTCCGCAAGGCACACCACTTGCACATTCAGGGAGTGCGTGTGCTTCCTGTTGCGGTACAGGTGCTCAGTGGCCTGTGGTGGAACAAGGCCGACATGTGTGCAGTCAATGGCTCCAACGACGTGTGGGATTCTGCCAAGGGCATAGAATGCACCCTTCACTGCCGCCAATTCACGAGCCCTGGGGAAGCGGATGTACCTGTTTCGGTACAGCATCATGGCTGCCAGTACATCCCTCAGCACCTTGCTGAACATGGGCTGGGACATCCCTCCTCCAATGCCCACTGTGTGCTGGAATGACCCAGTGGCGAAGAAATGCATGGCGGCCATCACCTTAGCCGTGGGGGTGACAGCAGTCGGATACACCCTGCGGGGACGGAGATGGGGTTCTAACATGGCACACAGTCGATGCAGGGTTGGCCTGTCCAGCCGAAACTTCCTAATAACCTCTGTATCGTCCATGTCCGCCAGCAATTGGTATGGGCGGTCAATGTTCGGTCTCCGCCTAGGGACAATGGCAGAGGACACATGTCAAAGCAACACGACACATAGCAATTTCGCATACACATCACTGACATGACTGAGCAAGCACATGAGCCACAGCCCAGATGTCAAGCTGGGACGGCACGGCCACAATACACTTACACAGGTCTCCCAACAATGGCAATGGCTAGTGATACAAACCACTGCCATGTGCAAGCACATGGGGATCTAGGCCCCAATGACTTGCGGGGCGTGCTGATGGGGACTGACTGCATATCCGTCAAGCGGCAACGCCACGGCAACATGAATGTCTGCTGAGCATGGAACTGCTTCTGCGGCTGGATGAGTATGGCACACGACGACGACGATGTGGGCACAGGCTGAGCGGCCAAAACAAGTGGGACCTGTGGCACGAGGGGATATGAGACAGTAGTAGGTGTCAGCACTGCACCCTATGTACAGCACTGTACGGATCACACCTCCCGAAACATTGACAGGTGTCCACATTGACAGCCCCATGCCAAGACGGCTGTGTGCTTGCAGTCACACGTCACAGGTGAGAGGTTACATTGCACGTGCCAGGTGGCAGACGTACATAGTGGGAGCTGGCATGTGTGTGCATGTGTCTCCTGTTCAGGATCCACCAGATGGGCACTGACTCTGTACTGACCATTGGACACAGCATGTTCCGTGGAAGGCTTGTGTGTGTGGGATGGTGGCACTGGATGTGCCTCCGTTGGGTGGGGGGCCATGCACAGGGCGGGTACGTCGATGATTGCGCATTGTTGGTCACGGTGGGTGCACCAACTGAGATGTGTTGCCCTGTGTTCAATTCCTATGTCTGCATGATGATGGACTGTAGATGTGGGCAGACTACACATTGGTCGATGTGCTGTCTATATGCATGTGCCTTCACACCAGGCACAGCTGCCCCTGCACATGTGACCCCTGCTGGACTCGCTGCTGGGTCTGTGGAGCTGATGCACCTTCTGCGCGTGGGGCGGACAGCTCTCCTCACTTCCCTCATTGCGCATGTCATGACTTTGCCGCAGGTGACATGGATCATGGAGGGCCCACATGTACGCGTGGGTAGGCTACACATGATTGTACACTGGTCGCCACCCCCAGTCAGTGTTTCGAATGGGAAGGTTGTCGTGCTGGTGGTATGTTCGATGTGGCGGATGGGCGGGCCTAGGTGCGGGCTTACATTCCGGACATGGGGGGGTAGTTGGATTGGCGACTACTTGCAGTACACACGGGACACGTCTCTTCCTTTCCACATCTGGGTCATCCCTTGTACTAACTGACAGTGATACAGTCATCTTCGCCCCAGCCCTCATGTCCTCCCCTCGCTCCCCCAATATGCATGCTCACCTGCGAGGCTAGCGCTTGCACAGGCAGCCCCAAGCTCGCACCAGAGAGGGCAAGGAGTGTATGTGTGGGTCCAGTTGCACGAGTGGGCTGTCTCAGGGTATGATGTGTTGCGGGACGCCGTCCACCTGCGTGGTGCCCCAAATGGAGACCCGGCCTGCATGGACTATGCATCACAGTCTTCGCCTTCCGGATCCGCCACCTGCGACACCCAGTGGCTGTGGCTGCCCTTGCGGCCAGGCCGCGTCCGTCTGTGGCTGATGGCCCACACATTCACTCTTTGGCCTCTCTGGGGAGGGCTCGGGGGTGGTGGCGCACGCGCTTGCACTTAGTCGCAATGGCATGTGGCGTGGTTGGTATGATGGGCAATGGATGGGATGGTGCGAGCCACCTCCCGTGACGTCAGTGCTGCTCGTGCTGTGGTGCGTCCCCCTACACTTCCATCTGACTTGTGCCATGCTAGACGTTGAGGTTCTATTGCCTGCGTGATATGACCAGGAGGAGCGCGAGGAGACCTCTCACACACCATGCTCCACTGCCATCCCGTGCCCTGTATCGCCTGTGCGGATTGACTATGTTGGGGTTACACCTGGTCGACTGGGGCTGTGTGTGCCTTGTCAAGGGGCATGGCGGGCGCACAACAGGATCCAGCTTGTCCACAGAGGGTGGGCTGAGGTGCGCCTGGTACCGCTTTGTACGTGTGCCCGGCTGCTGTGCACACACGTGTTCACTCCCCCCGACAGGTGTCCTCTCACAATGCCCAGGGAAGCGGTGGTGTACTGTTCATGACCCCTCCCAACACGGCGTGCTCCAACTTGGCATGTGCGCATCTACCCGTCGCACCCACCCACCTGAGCACTGCGTCCATACGACTTCACACGACACATGTGTGTCTTCCACAGTAGTGCTACTCATTTGCGTTGACATCCAATACCAGTGGACTACATGGTCATGTCACGACTGCCGTGTACTTCACATACTCTCATCCTCTCTCATTCGTACTTGTGAAATGAGTCAGCGGAGACAGTTTTGGTTTCAAACATTATATTGAGTCTTCTGTCCTCTGTGATGCAGTATAGTGGACACTACTGGCAGCGGAATACATGTTGAGGATATACTGAGCATGATTGCAAATGGGATAGGGTGTGGGGTTACATGTGATTGGCTGTTGCATGTGGGATGTGGGCTTCAGAGTGACATCTGCTTGGCCAAGGCTGTGCTAATGTACATTTACGTATAGCTGCGGAGCTGCGGACTTTGACACAGATGGTATACATGTAGCCTACCAGACCGCTTGGCATCATGGGCACAGTCCATCTCAGTTCCATGTGACAGGTTTGCTGCGGTTGTTCCTCATGCACGCGTGCATGTGAGATGACATCAGGGCATGTGCTTGCGTGCATGCAGCGGCGTGCCACTTGTTGTTGCAATGTGGTGGTTACTGGACATGTCACAGTCACTGGGGTCGTGTTGTTGTTGTATGCACTTGTCGTCCATGCAAAGGTCCTGGTATGGGATTCCCGGGGCGGGGGTGGGAGGGGTGCAGCACCCACAGACTCCAGGCGACCTATTCATGTCCACTGAGCGGTGTGTGTGTCCATGGGCGCTGGATCCATGTCGTGTCCTGGTTGTTCGTGCAGTTCCGTCCATGTGGGTGCGATACACAGAGCCCATGCCACTGCCTCCCACGATGCATGCGGTGTTCCTGGATGTGATGGGGAACAGTGTGCATGTCCCGGTCATATCCGATGTCATGGCGATGTCGTTGATGGTGTGGTTACAGTTGCCGGTCGTTTGGTATGGCTGTTGTGGTGGTGACTGGCCAGTCCGTGCGGAAGCTAAGCATGGGTGCGGGGTTGGACATCATAGGTCACTCGGGGAACCTGCGTTGTGGTCCGACGAATTGACAGGTTGTTAGGTATGCGATGCCGTCCAGCAGGGCTTCCATGTCATTGGTGGTGTACATGTTTGCCAGCCAATGTAGCGGATGGTGGCTGTCAAGGTGTTGTTCGTAAGTTGTCCCTTGGAGGACCATGATGGGGCATGCTGGGTGACATTCGATGTAGCTGTTCTCGATGATCTGTCGTGTGGAGGCACAGTGGTCCCATTCCAGTGCGGGTGCGATGTTGGCCACATACGCCATGCCCCCATAGGCAGAGCAGGCCCTGTCGTGTGCGTCCAGAGGGAGGAGTAGTGGTAGCAGGTCCGCCTTCAGACATGCCGGGTTGGAGAGGCATATCTCCACGGGATGCTGGTAGGGACACCTCCGACAGTAGAAGACGGGCATGACGCAGCTGAACAATGTGATGCGGTAAGTCAGTCGGTAACTTACGTTCAGCAGGGACAGGAGATCGCATCCCAATGTATGGAACAGGTTGGTTTTGTACAGCTTGAGCTGTTCGGCGTAGTTGGGTAGGTGTGTTGCGGTTGCCATTTCCCAGCGGTGCGTTGTGGTGGCGTGCTCCGGCTGTGTGTGCAGTCTGCAATGTGCACGCTCCGAGGTTGCTGTGAGCTCTGTGTAGTCGTAGGGAGACAGGACTTGTGTTCTGTTTGCTTGTTTGGAGGACACGGGCCCTCTTCCCACATGCTTCTCAGACAGTTCAAGGTCAGTGATGTGTGACTCCTTCCAATTAACTTGCATGTGGCCGACATGGGGGAGTGTTTTCTTCTTTCTTCCCCGTCCGTTGTGTGCTTCTGTGATATGCGCTATCTGCCCTGTGGTCGGTCTCCTCGGCATGCCTGTGTTGGTCTATTCTTGGACAATGGCTGTATTCACCGGCTTCTGTCGTAGGGCTGTGGTTTCGGAGTTGGAATGGAAGGTCATTCAGTGCTGTCTGCTCTCCCTTGTGTGGGCGGCAGGCTGCCTTTCCGCTCTGCGTTGGGCCTTGTGTGTGAATGTTATTCTTGGGCCACCTGTTGTCGGTCCCCGGGCTCTTTGGTGTTCCGTTTTGTATGTCTTGTTCATATGTGCAGGGTGGTATGGGTGTTTCAGTGTGGTACTGGCGTTCCTCTTCCCGAAGGGGCCCTGCTTCTCCTAGTTGGTGTTGCCGCCGCTGTGTGCTACGCCATGTTTGTTACACTGGGGTGTGTCCTGCTGTTGCGTGTCTTCACTGACATGTGTGCGTCGGTTGTGTGGCGTCGGGTGTTGTCCGTGAATTGGGCGTTGGGGACATGTCTGTGGCAGGCGTGTCACGTGTCATGTGCGTTCGGGGTGGGGCTGATGTGTGTGCTGCTTGGTTGTGTCCCTGTGTCTGTGTGCGACGCATGCATGGCGCTGCGGTTGGCCTCTGTGTTGTGCGCATGTGTGGCGGCGTCATCGGCGCTTTGGGACCGTGACGGGGTGGTTGGTTCCTAGTCCCAGGTGGTGTGTACACATGTGTTCCGCGATGTTACGATTTGGCCTGTGTGTCATATGTGGATGCAATGGTGGATGTGTTGCGTACACGCTCTGGTGGGGGGTTGTCCGCTTTTTCCGCCCTTGCACTGTGTGCGCTGTTTGCGTGCACTTGTTGTGTGTGTGCCTACCTGCGTCTCCGCGGTACGTTGCGTCCTTGGTGGTGCATCAGCAGGAGCATGGGGAGGGCCTGCAGTGCTGGATTCATGCTCGGGGAGCCGCTTCTTCGTTGTCCGTGCTCGGCATCCGTGTTACCGCTTCGGTTTGTCGTACGGTATCTCTTGGCCGTGGGAGCCGTTTGTTTGCGGCATCGTAATTTATGCGCCGGGCGGGACGTGTTTCGTCGGACGGTGTGTGTCAGTTGGGCTGCGCCGCTACGTGTACGGGCGCACTTTGATGGCGGACGGTGTTGCTGGCTTGCCGGCGGTGTTTGGCCTACTTTTCGCATCGTAATTGGACGGGCGTGTGGACTGCTGCGTGCCGGCGGTAACTGGTGCTTTTTGCATCCGCCAGCACGGCGGTGGTGCTTCCGCCCGCCATCGTAATGAGCCCCTTAGTGCAGTTTTAAATTTCTTTTTTAGTAATGAAAGTTTTCTTTCAGGAAACAGTTGGGCACAGTTTCACCTTCTTCTTTGTTGTAGTTTTTAAGTGTAAAAGAGATGTATGTTTTTGATGTTTATATAGTGTTTATTTAATTGGTTGCTTTATGTTATTGGTGTATTTTGAAATGTAAGCGTTTTATTGGTTGAAGTTAATTGTTTTTATTGTTTTGGCACTTTCTTTCCATATAAGGGAAACGCTAATTAAGAAACTGTTAGTAGAAAGTAAATATTTTATATTTTTACTTTTTGTAAATAATTTAAATGTTATTTTTAATGTGAAATAATGCAAGTATTATATATTTAAAGTTTATATTTAATTATTGTAATATGTTTCTTTAGCCAAAATATATTGTTTTATATATTGATGTGTTTGCAAATTATTTTATTATGTTGTTTAAGTATTGTATATTGTTTTATAATGTGAATTTATATTTGGTGCTAAAGATATATTTAATTGAGCAGTTTTTATATAGTCGATATTTGTACAAAGTCGATATTATTGGTGTCTATATTTTGGTATTCGATATTTTTGTAATGTTGTATGTTATAAAAATTTAAACGATATTTAATGTAACGATATTTAGCATTTCGATATTGTGGTAAACGATATTTTTTATTTACGATATTGTGTACTCGATATTTTTGTAATTTTATAAATAAGTATAGGTAGTAGATATTATTGTAGTCGATATTTTGTGTATTCGATATTTTTGTAGTCGATATTATGTCAGTGATCCCTCTCACATGCCAAGTCACTCACCCACTCTAACACTTTTACACCCTCTTACAACAGACCCACTGAGGAGGCTCACGAACCCACTCACAGCCATAATCAGACACTCATTCACCCACTCACAGAACCATTCAAGCAACTCATTCACCAACTACTGAGCCACTGAGACATCTCGCACATATACCTTGCACAGATCCACTCAGACACTCACACACCCTCCCCACAGACCCACTCAGACACTCATATTCCCATTCACAGACCCACTCAGAAACTCATACATCCACTCACAGATCCACTCAGAGACTCATGCACCCACTCCCAGACCCACTCAGACACTTATAGAACCCACTTGCAGTCCTACCAGGATACTTATACAACCACTCACAGAACCCATCTGCAGACACCCTAAGCGCCCACCTCATCTGCGCTCCACTGAGACTCACACATCCACTCACCTACCTATACAGCCACTGCTTGGCCACCCACTCTCAAAGGTTGCCAGATCACAGACCCACTCATTATTACAGGGGGCATAATTACAGTAAGAGGGCTGCTACTCTGCTGCCTCAGTGTGTCAGCACTCACCTTCCCCTAAATACTCTTACTATTTGGTTTTATACTTTTGTTTTAAATAGATGAATTATCGTATGTTTTAGCCTTTGTGCTTAGCCATTACTACTGCTGCTATCTGCTGATGGTTAGGGTCACCTCACCTTATTGGAGCTCCTTGGCTCCTTCCGGTCCACCACCTTTTTGGAACATTTCCGTTTGTGGAAGACAGGGAGGCCTACTGTGGGCTCAGCTTTGAGCACTCAGACCACTGGTCCGGCGCTGGGACCATTTTCGGAGGTTAACGCATGCCAGTGTGTTTCAGCCGTGTGCTTGGGCCATCCGTACTGTTGCTACTGCTGATAATAGGTGCACCTCACCTTATTGGAGCCCCTTGACTCTCCGGTCCACCACTGGAATATTTCCGTTTGTGTAGGGAGCCAAGGTGAGGTTCCACCCAGCGCCGACTCACTTCCGGTCCGGCCGCTGTTTCTGGAGGTTAGCGTTCCAGTGTCTTGAACCCACTGCCAATAAATGGCAAGGAGGGACCAAGCATGCAGTGGGGCATAATCACAGTAAGAGTGCTGCTACTCTACTGCCTCGTGTGTCAGCACTACCTCTCCCTATTACTCTTAACTATTTGGTTTTTAGCAGTGCTGTAGCCATCTGTACTGTTGCTACTGCTGATAATAGAGTCACTCACCTTATTGGAGGCTCCCTGACTCTTCGGTCTATAACCGGAATATTTGTGTGTCCAAAATAAAGGTGAGAACATGAGCTGAAAGAGGCAGAATAAAGGTTAGAAATAAGCAGAAAGAGGCAAATAAAAGGTGAAAAATAAGCAGAAAGAGGCAAAACAGAGTCCTAAATGAGCAAGGAGGAAACAAAATAAAGGTGAGAGGGGAGCACAAAAAGGGAGAATGGGCAGGTGAGAGACAATCAGAAACAGGCAGACTAAAGGCCAGGAGCAGGTAGAAGGAGGCAGCATAGAGGGCAGGAGCTTAAGCAGAGAAAGAGGCAGAAAAACAAGGAGAAAATGAGCAGAGGAGGCACAAAACCAAACGCAGCAGAGCGTAGTGGACTGCAGGCAACCCTGGACGGGAGGACCATCACAGAAGGAGTTGGAACCAGACCTGCTCCTGTGTACCTACAACATTTCTTACTGCGCACCCACTGACAGACCCACCATGTTCTCTACACACCAAGTCACTACCCACTTGAACACTTTACACCCTCCCTCACAGACCCATTGAGAGAGACTCACATACCCACTCACAGATACACCTAGACACTCATGCACCCACTCGCTTAGAACCATTCAAGCACTCATTCACCAACCTCAGACCCACTGAGAGACTCACACACCCACTCACACACTCATGCACCCACTTCTAGCCCCACTCAGAGACCTTACCCCATAGATCTACTCAGACACTCATGCACCCACTCACAGACCCACTCAGACACTCACATTCCCATCCACAGACCCACTCAGAGACCTCCATACATCCACTCACAGATCCACTCAGAGACTCATGCACCCACTCCCAGACCCACTAGACACTTATGAACCTACCGTAGTCCTACTTGATACTTACAACCACTCACAGACCCACCCAGACAATTCCGCCCCCACTCATTCACCCACTTAGACTCACACATCCACTACCTTACCTATACAGCCACTCACACACCCACTCTCAAAGGTTACAGATTACAGACCCACTCATAATTACAGGGGGCATAATTAAGGTTAGAGGGCTGCTACTTTTACTGCCTCGTGTGTCAGCACTACTCCTATTACTCTTACTATTTGGTTTTATACTTTTGTTTTAAATACAGACGAATTATCGTATGTTTTAGCTTTGTGCTTGCCATTCCTACCTTTGCTACTGCTTGATGCAGAGGGCTCACACTACCCATTGGAGCCCCTTGACTCTCTGGTCCACCACCAGAATATTTCCGCTAGTGGAGGGAGCCAAGGGGAGGTTCCAAGCTAGCGCCGACTCACTTCTCCGGTCTGGCAGCCATTTCTGGAGGTTAGCGCTCTGTGTCTTGAACCCACTGCCAACAAATGGCAAAGAGGGACCGGGCCTGTTAGCGGCATAATTACAGTTAGAGGGCTGCTACCTACTGCCTCGTGTGTCAGCACTCACTTCTCCTTATTACTCTTACTATTTTGTTTATACTTTTATTTTAAATAGATGAATTATTGTATGCTTTAGCCGTGTGCTTAGCCATCCATACTGTTGCTACTGCTGACAATAGGATCACTCACTCCATGGAGCCCGGATTCTCCGGTCCACCATCGGAATATTTCCGTTGGTGTGAGGGAGCCAAGGGGAGAAGTTCCAGCCATAGCGCCGACCACTTCCGGTCTGGCAGCCATTTCTGAGGTTAGCGCTCCAGTGTCTTGAACCCACTGCTAATAAATGGCAAGGAGGGACCGGCGCCCAGTGGATGATGCAGTGGTGCGCCAAAGGAGCACCAAAGGCAAACCCGTCTGTACCCATCCGTGCTGTCAACAGGGCCAGGGGCCAGATCCCTGCCTGCTTAGAGCGATCCGCCCCTGAGGTATTCGGCGAGCGCATAAAAGATTTGGAGCCACCGCTCCTAGAACTATGCCACCATACTTTTTCTGCTGAGGCAGACACAAATGACCCGATTCGGGCCGGAAAAGCACCCGACCGACTCGGATCCGGAAAAATACCGACCGACACGGCACCAGTGGCGCCCGACACGCCAAGCACGATGCAAGCCGCGATAAATCCGACCCGACACGTCAGGAAACCAAGCCGACCGACCGAGCCGCCGGGAAATAGCAATCCGGCCGGAAAACACGCGAATCCAACCCGACCGACACGCACCCGGAACAAATCCGACCGAATCGTACTCCGCCAACTCCAACCCGCAAAGTACGATGCAAGGCGCGAAAACACGACCGAGTCGGACCGGAGGACAAGCCGCACGACCGACACGCATACAAAACCGAGCCGAAGCAACACAATACACCGCGACTCGACGCGTACGCAGCATACAAAACTGCACAAACACAGCGTGAACGAAACGGAAAACACCGTACGAGACCAATGCAGGGTCCGACTCGGTCACAAGAACGCTTTCCAACATACACAAACAGCACAAAGGAAAAATCAACCAAAAAAGGCCAAACAAGCAATTACTAAGCCAATAAATACTGGGGGTGGGGACAGAGAACAAAGACACACCCACAACTCCACCTATATAAAGGACACAAATCACTACCATGAGCCTTTGCAAATGCCATTCCACTGCCAGCACCCAAGAGAAAGCAACCACACACCCACAGCTCATCCCTCACACAAGCCACACACCAGCAGCACACCAACAAATACCTACCTCACATACACCCAGCACAACACACACCCACACACCCTCACCTGCACACCAACACACACATCACCCACCATCACCACCCATCACCATGCCCCCCAAGAAGAATCACAAGTTCCTAGATTGTGAATTGGAAGTCCTGGTAGACGAGATCCTCAGGGTAGAGCCACAGCTGTTTGGCACATTGGTCCAACAGACCCCCATGTCGCAGAAAACCAAGATGTGGGAGAGGATCATCAACAGGGTGAACGCCTCAATCACCATGTCGGCGCACAAAGACCGACATCCAGAACAGGTGGTATGACGTGCGCAGGAGGGTACGGAAACTGCTGAAGCAAGATTACATCAACAGCCAACACACCGGCAGTGGCCCTCCTGCCAAGCTTCAATATACCTCAGGCCCTGGGAGGAGAAGGTGCGGACTATCCTACCGCCAGTGAGCATATATGGACTAGAGGACATCCCAGAGCCTGGTGAGTACACAACAAATGTACACAATAAACTGCCACAAAACACACACATCACTGTCAAGGGAGAGTCAAACCATGCACTCATAGCAATTACACAGCAACTAGAACAGAATCATCCCAAAATGTGTATGTCAGTCAGATAAACACAACACATGCCATCAAAAAGTCACATCCAACTGTGCCAACACATGTACAAACACAACCACAACTACAGCTAGGCAGTGGCACAAATAGAACTAACACACACATCCACACATGTAGCCACCACAACAACACCAACACACAGTGAAGACCACTCAAAGGAAGGAATTCTGTGTATGCTGGCCAAGTCAGTGTAGCCAATAGCATCATGGGAGTCGCAGTCACACATATTGCCCCCCCACAACTGTCCCATCAACACCACCCTGAACCATGCTCACATCACAGGGAGTGGAGAAGGACTCACAAGATGGCTGACACTGGCTACTGCTGTGGGGAGCACAAGGCCCTGCTGCCAACTGTGCACCAACAAACAGCAGGACACCACTGACTGACATCCTGAGAGACAACTTACACTCCCTGCAATGCAAGCACGTTCCATGGTGGGATATCTGGCTGGCTGGGTGGGAAGGGGGACTTGCAGCACTGACCATAGTCACCAGCACCTCCCTCACACCCCCCCCAACACAAACTCCACAGTACCCACCTGGTAGAATGCAATGCCCTCCATCCTAACACAAGATCCCACAAAGCACCACCACCCTGGGTTATGTTGTGTGAAGCACAGGGACACTCCTGGGACTCTTAGCCAAACAACTGCCAGGACAACACTCCCAGCCATCCTGTCAGCACAGCCAGCCCACCCCACAGGGAAGCAGAGTCGAAAGGAAGGAAGCATGGGCATGCTGGGAAGGGGGTGGAGGCAATAGCATGATGGGAGTCGTAGTCACAGACATTGCTCAGCCTCACAACTGGCCCATCAACACCACTCCTGAACCATGCTCACATCACAGGGAGTGGAGAAGGACTCACAAGATGGCTGACACTGGCTACTGCTGTGGGGAGCACAAGGCCCTGCTGCCAACTGTGCACCAACAAACAGCAGGACACCACTGACTGACATCCTGAGAGACAACTTACACTCCCTGCAATGCAAGCACGTTCCATGGTGGGATAACTGACTGGGTGGGTGGGTGGGTGGAAGGAGGTCTGGCTGTCAACCAAACACAATCAATGCAGACCATGTTCACACCCCAGAGAATACATAGAAATGCCCAAATAATGCAGGACAATGTGCCACACCAATATCAACCTCTGACTGTGACGACTTAGACACATACAATGTACAGGCCCGCACCCCAGAGGCAACAGTCACAACTGTCAGGTGTGTCAACCACTGATGCCTGCAGAAACATGACATACATTGTTTGTGTCTCCCAAAAACAGGTGATGATAGGGACACAGCAGCAGACGCTGAGGAGTCCCAGTCCCAGGCTCAAGAGGATGCCGAGCTCACTGGCGCCGTACAGCCTCTGTCCTCCTCGGACGATGAAGAACAACCTGGCACATCCGGTGCAAGTCAACATGCTGCACCAGCAGGACCACCAGCTGCAGCACCAGCAGGTCCACCAGCTGCACCCCTGCACCCACCCCTCCAACGACTGTCACCACGAATACCATCCCTGCCGACATGGACAGAATAAGGAACAACACCAGCGCAGTGACCCTGGACCAACCTGGGCCATGGACACCACCACCACCACCAACCCCCAAGGTGAGACCAGGCTTATCTCTAGCGTGCAACTGCACACACTGCACATGTCAGCAGGGGTGGTGGGAGGGGTGGAGACAGAGGTCGCTGCTTGCAGACGTTGCTGGTGTGCATGAAGACTCACAACTGGTACGCATAGCTGATGCGTACCAGTCCAGCACCGGAGAGCTCAGCCAGGTAGTGGGGCTCTCAGAGACATCAAACAGCAGCAGGCTGCCCATCATGCCCGCTTGGACTCCCACATGTCCCACGTGGAGTCACACATGTCACGTGTGGACTCCCACATGACCCGCGTGGAGTCCAAGTGATGTACTACATGAGATGACGGCGGTGCACAGGGACATTTTACAATGCCTCCGCCAGATGAACAGCAACCAGTCCACACCTCCTGTGTGCCAACAACATCTG